>APFE031340076.1:357012-443586 GCA_000404065.3 Pinus taeda
AAAACGGGTTCGGAATTTCAGGACCCGAAAAACTACTAAAAATAGTAAATTGTGCTACAATTAAGGAAACTGAGAAACTGAAAGAGACAATTGTGGGGGTCCAAGTGGGATAGGTGGGTGGCCGCCAACATCCACCTGGATCACCACTTCCTTGTATAATGACTTTCGCAGCATATGCAAGCAACTCCGTTGGGGCTATGGATGCTTGTTGATAGTGGAGTGATGCTAGTGGCATTGGGTTATCCTAGTGTGATATCTTCTCGCTGTGTCTCGCAAGAAAAGCTAAAGCTAAAGCACTAAGCAAGGCTATGTTTCAATTGTCTATAATAAGGATTGTATGAATAAACAATTATAAGGTCAAACAAGTTGGATAGCAAAAATTTATTTCAAGGCAGTGAATCACTCTGTTGGGGCTATGGATGCTTGCTGATAGCGGAGCGACGTTCAGTTTCAATTATCGTGAAGATGTGTTCTTAAAAAATATTATTGTTCTACTATTTTCAGCCTAAAAAATCTCTAACACAAAGCATAATGCGTTTCTTGGGATATTTGAATCACGTGAGTTATATTATACTTTTGGCTAACACTAATCCCATTTTCCCTAACTAGCATTACTAACATGGTCCTATATAAAGGAGAGTAAAACAAATTGATAAATGAAAATAAAAAAACACTATATCCACATGATACAAAGAAAAAGAAAAAGAATAGACATTTTTATTAAGTAAAATTTAACTCTCCACCTCCATTGTTAAATCATTAAATCATTCAGAACATAACATGCCCGCTGCAAAAAGGCATACTAGCTTAATATTACAAAAATCTTAACAGATAATAAACATTGTATACTTTAAGTCTAAGATACACATTCTATCAAGATATTTAAAGTAGTATACTTCTACGATTTATAATATTTACAAGTTTTACAAAATAATATTGCAACATAGTCTCTTGTTTATAAAGCGGCTTGATAAAGGGGTGGCAGGAGTGGGAGGGATTCTCATTGATCCCGAAGGAATCATAGAAGATAGATTTGCCTGGGGTCTGGGAATAAGATAAATAATCAAGCTAAGGCATATGAATTGTTCCTCGGGCTCTCTCTAGCCCAGAAAAGGGAATTAGGGATATGTATATCTTAGGGGACTCCATGTTGATTATAAAGCATATGAACTACAATTCAACAACTCAAAACAATAAATTGAAGATAAATGTGCCTAGGGTATGGGAATGAAGACAAATAATCAAGCTGAGGCATATAGATTGTTCCTCGGGCTCTCTCTGGCACAGAAAAAGGGAATTAGGGATATTATCATTCCCTAGGTCAAGGGAATGATACCTCTCTTTGAACAAATAAAGTTTTCCCATATCCTAAGAGGTAATAATAAGGAAGATGATAAGCAAGCCAATTTGGCCTATAGGATGAACAAAGAAAGCAATGAGGTGAATGACATAAGGGGATCGATTACCATCCCCTAATGGTTGATAGGAAACTCAAAATATTTATAGTTAAGGTTGATTTTTGAAGGAAAAAGAGTTATAATGGGAATGAAAGCATGAAGTTCTTTTGCCCAATCCCCCCTAGCTCGAATATCTTCCTCCTTCACTTCCCCTTTCTTCCCCTCTGCCTCATCTCCCGCCCCCCCGTCTCCCTCCCTTCCTCATCCGCCTCAACTCCCTTCACCTTTTGCCTCGGCTACCCTGGTTGTCCTTTCCTTTTCACCCTCTCCCCTTCTCTCCATGCCCCTGTCCCATCGACCTTCATATCCCTTGGCCCCTCTTCCTTCCTCGTGGCACCCCTCCTCAGAGTGACGTCTGGCTTACGATGCAGTGTGACTATTATCCTTGGGTTGGTGCTTCACTTGGAATCAAACTAATTTTATGCGTGGGAGCCCTAGTTAATGCTCCTCAGATCAATCTCTGTAGCCGACGAAATCAAGACGCAAACATGTGAAATTATGGTGAGCGCTAGTGGCATTTAATCCATCCGGTCTGGGGTGGTTAGTTTGTGCAAGGGAAGCAAAGGTTGGATAAGATGGAGGTCATTTTTAAGATCAGAAGAATTATGGAAGGCATATGGATTTAAGAGGAATGAGTACAACTCAACTACCCTGCTTCAGGTTCCAGATCAAAATTCTCTATATAAGAAGCAATAACAGTATGATCCTCTGTCAAAAGAATCGATTTGATGTTGTCTTGGGGGTTTCTAGTTTAAGGACCTAGTGGTGGGGTCAGGGAAGTCTGGGAAGTCTAGGTAGTGGCAACAACTGGGTAATTTGCATGGTGGTGGTTTCAGGGGTTAGTCATGGGGATGAATTGGTTGATGTGTAGAGTGGCATAATTCGTGAAATAGGCAAGAAGGAGTTTTTCGAAATGGTTCCCACGAATGGTGGTGTAATAGAGTTTGTGAGTGTGAATTGGTTGTTGTTAAAGGTATTTTATTTTTGTCAGTCCTGTGCAACCTTAAAAAAACTCAGTAGTTGTTAGTTTGGTTCTGTAGTCCTTGTCCTCTGTTGGTTCCATAGTTTTGGTCACCCCCAATGGTCGGTATGGAAGTTTTAAGTCTAACAGAGGAAGGTAGCTCAATTTCAAGTTCCTGGGGCTGCCGCCGGCCTCGTTCGGGCAAAGCATCGAGGCGCATTGTGAAGGATCGAGGGCGGTTCCAACATGATTACAATATCTGTGATATAGAGAATGTGGAAATAAAATAAGGGCGGGTGATAATTCAAATGTGTATTCATCAACAACAGAAGGAGACTCTTGAGATGCAGGAACAACATTTGGAAAAAACGAGAGAATTTGTCAACTGAAAGACGGATTTGATGCTTTGCATCTGCAAATTGAGCACCTTCAGCTCAAAATGGTTGAGAAAATCCCAAGGTAGGGTGAAGAAATTACTAGAATCGATCTCAACAACCTGACTCCAATGGAAGAGTAGTTAGTCCCATGTGTCTCTTTTTTCTTGTTTTCCGATGTCAAAATGTAAATATAAATATCTGTTGAAACAATTTTGTAGGATATATAGCACTAGTTAAGAAGTGAGGGACAATTTTGTAATTTTGGGGATGAAAAATTTGGGCTTGGTAGAACATAATGCAAATTATGATGCCCACATGTGGCTCTGAACTATTTTTGTAAATCTCCTGGTATTTGGCTGCAAACAGTCGTGAATCAATACAATATTCCTAATCTTTTCGGTTAAAAGAAAAAACAAAGCGACTTGATAACAAAAAGTTATTAATCTGATAACTCAACTACACCTCCCCTCAAATATTCAAATTTTGCAGAAGGCGTGCTTCCCTCAACCTCTCTTGTGCGAACCTCTTGAATTGTATTGCCTAGCAGGAGAGACAATTTATTCTCAATGCCCGTCACACTTTCCTCCATTGCTTCCATCAAATGCTGTAATCTGTCCAATTTCCCATGGAGGGTTTCACACCCCACGTCACGCCTGCCTGGAGAATCTCCCATCTCTGAAGCACTGATCTAATTCACCCTAAAACTATCACGGATAATGGTTCTGGATCGAAGGGTGACGATCCTGTTATGCCGACCGTAGGGTCATGTTCATAATTGATTTCCAAATTTTTTATATCACATCTTCAAGATTTCGTCTATGCCTTAAACCGTACAAAATCCATTCATGTACAAAGCTTTCCCATCCATTAGTTTGCCACCAACATTTTTAGCAAGACTCTCCAACCCAATGAAAAGGCACTCGATCTATGTTCTTGATCCTCTGCCAGGGAGTCTAATCCCCATATGGAGCCTGTTGTTATCGACCAAACTCACCCCTCCCTAACCTGTCAAAATGATAAAGCTAAGTTATACAAGTGAATTCTTTAATATTTACTTTATATGGGAGAGCATGGTATTGAGTGAGTAAATATTGTTTTTAATTGTGTGCCTTTTAAAGATCAATGGCATACAACAACCTATCAGACTGTAAGTCACGTCGACTCTAACTTCTCTATTACCCTCGACGAGTGTTAGTATCAATTAATTTTTCGGCAATAAGATAGATCGACACTTAATCAATGAACCAAACTACCTCATCGCATGCAAATATGTGCGGGAGTTAAATCTCGGGTCTCCACCTGATGTATAATGGTTGTCCATTCAAAATTCATCCAACGCCTATCAGGTCCTAACATGCAAGAATGCTAACACTTTCCTCTGACCCGATGTAATCCAGACTACTCATATCATACGCACCAACGATTATCGGGCTGCAACTTACGTGATGTTTAGTCAATCTAACTCACTCGATGGATGGGACCCTTACTCGGTCCCCGATCCTGTCAACTGTAATGCAACAAATGTCGTATTTCATTAAATAATGTCCTAACTTAATTAAGGCTTAATCTCACCATCTTTTTACTATTCACTCATGCTTCTTCCTTTCCCCTTGCATGTCACTCAATAAACTTTGAGTAGTGAGAACTATCTTTTGCATGTAGGCTTGAGACCGAAACATTGTCATCATTAACTAGGTAAGCTTTTCTCCGTTGTTCTTACTTTTTAGTCAACTGTGGATTTAGTTTTTAAGAAGTGGAAAAATGTCATAATCGTCACAAGCAAGCCTTAGTAAATGAATTAACCGGTGTTAGGGATACCTGGACACATTTTACATATGTCCTCTCTATGAAAATACCTTTAAATTCCTCTTATGTCTCTAATGAAGACCTATATCTTTTGAAATCTGAGGTTTTAGCTGCCCATTGTACATTTCAACCCGAATTTCATTATCTTGCTTGCCAAGCATTTTGAACATGAACAATAAGCCATTATTTATCACTTGGACCATAAGATCTTTCTCAAGCTTGATGAGGAAGTGGTTTCTAAAATGCTCAACACCCCTGCTTCAAGCATTGACTTAGAAAATAAAGGATTGGACCAGGAATTCATCACATGGGCCGAAGAGGATAGAATTGAGTTTTTCAGATGTTTACTCAAAAACCTCGACCCCAAGTTAAAATTACAATTCCCTATTCCTACCAATTTGTTGAAACCATTGTACTAGACCTTGCATCCCTTTTCTCTATTATTTTTGGGTTGGCAGATGATTTGAAGATGGATGAGTCTGTTTTCTAGCTATTCGACTTATTACTTTGAAACCAGACCAACAGGGGATCAATTTTTCAAAATACTTAGTTCGAGCTATTATAGTCAACCTTTCTACTACCATTCCATTCAGTTCATGTCACCACTGTACACACTTGGTCCATTTGATCTTATTTAATTATCCTTCTTATTTATTATCTACTAAGCTCCTCCTAAATATTAAAGATGAAAACAAAAAAGAAAAGGAGGTTTTCAAATGGACTGATGCAGACTATAAAGCTTTAGTTGATCAGGCCCTTGCCACCTCTCAAGTATTAGAAGCTGAAGGCTCAAGGTTATTGCGCGTAAAAGTTTCTCAATTAGAACAAGAACTTGAAGAGGCCAGACAAGAGAAGCAAAGAGCCCAGAGGAGGTAGAAAAATGTAATAGCGCAAAAGAATGACATGATCAAACAAATCGAGAATACACTTAAAGAAAAATATGGTGAGTTCAAAACCTTACAAGAAGTAATCAAAGTAACCAACACAGGAAGACAGGTTCTCATATAGGAAAAACATGAGATTTAGACAAATATTAAACAAAAAATCGCAACAGTAAGATCCTATGTAGAGATCCTCTCTAATTGTGAAAAGGAAATAATCAAAAGCGCCAATATAGAGGCCAAAAGCACAACTTTAGTGCTGGAGGAAAGGCTGAAGGAAATTGATCCACTCATCAATTTTATCAACACTCTGGAAGATGAAACCCTCGCAAAACTAAGTTTACCTCCAAGGGATAGTTGCATATTCTCACTTTGTATGATGAAAGAAAAACATAGTGCAATACAACTCATGTGGGAAGAATTTGGTAGAATTCGGAAGAATTTCAGGATCGATTGGAATTATCTGGGCAGGTTTGGCATCCCATCCTTTTGGGAGAGGAGAATTGGTTGATCTCCAATGAAGAATTTTACTATAAGTTGAAGAACACAGAGCAAGACCTTGATTGTTTAGCCATATAGGGGGAGGAATCTCTTTCTCCATCTATAATAATAAAAGCCCTCAGTAGGGACTTTACCATCTTAGCTAGAATCAATAAGTTAATGAAAATTCTTCCCACAACATGCTATCATATCAGATCTCGTCTAACTATGGTAATAACTATGTATAAAAATGCGCCTTGGCTATTGGTGGTAGAATAGAACAATCTTACTAAGGCTAGAAAGATCATAAAATAAAACCTTATTATGGAACAAACGTCTTCAACCACTCAAATTGTTCAACCTGTCCCACCGATGCAATCAATAACTGATCAACCAGAAGATTGGAGTGAGATCCCACTGATCACAACTCAGACACCTGTAGCTAAAATGCAGGGAGCTCAAAGTTCCTCTCTTGCAGGCACGTTGAAGAAATCTAAAGGGTCTAAGCCACAAATGTGATCATTATATTTTAATTAGTTTATTTAAAGTTTAAGTTGTTTTAATTTTTATTTCTGACATTTGATTAAGTCCAAAAGAGTTACTTCTAGAAATTACTTATGTTATTATTTAAAAACCAAGGTTTAATCGTAATGGGGGGGGGCGGGGGGGGGGTTGGGGTTGTTGACAAGAAAAAATTTCGTTTTATGGATATGATTGTACATGATACACTGATCTTCATCGATTGAATGAGATAACTCTGCATTTCTGAGAAATTTCTTTTTCCGTATATGTATTTGTTAATAACAGTTTAGAACACTGAATGCAGGGCTTGTTTCGTGTTTAGTAGTTTCCTTTAAATTTAGTCTCTTTATATTCCGATATTTATATTATCGAATTGAGTGGTTGCAATATCAAGTATTTGATTGAAGGATAGTTCTTAGAGTTTGCCTCTAAGGCTAACAACAATCTTTATCTTACGTATGTTCAAACTGTTACATTTTCTTTATCTGTAGTGTGTGTAATATTTTCGTATTTGAGATACTACTAAAACTCTGTAATCATTTTATTCTTGTGTTGATCTTCATGGTTTAATGGTTCTGATATTTACTATTAGTATCATTAGTTATTCAGGAGTCAATTCGAGAAGAAATAATAATTGCACATGTTGTAGTGTTCTTACAAATTATTGTTGAGTACTCTTACTGTCTCAAGTACCTATATTTCCTATTACGTTTCATGTGTTATGTTTTCCTTATTTCATTTTATCTTATTTTTGTTTTATTTGTGAAGTATTTTAACTTTATCATGAATGCGTGAGTTATATTATTCATTGTCTACTAGTGATTAAAATGTCATGTTAATATCGTATTATTACTCCAATGCCTTGTTTGATCATTATCTAACCTTATTCTATTTGTATTTTGAATATTATACAAATATAATTAGGGATACCCCTGTGTTGTATAGGTGGTCAGCCTAAGACGTCTAGAGTGGAAGGATTTAAAAGTCCTTAGTGAATGCGTTCTTGAGTTTTTCTAATTGACGTAGAGTTTGAGAACCAACAACTGGATAATAGGACAATTGGCTAAACAAACAATTGTACCTTATGACATGTGTTTGTAAATATTCTTGAACTGAATCCTTTTCTTTAAAAAGGTTACAGGAGAACTCATTGGGGGTTTGAACTTTTGGCTCCAGAGACAAGTTCTAACTAATTTTTCCAAATGATTCCTGGTATTTAATGCTTACATTATGTGTTCTTTTCTTTGTAACTTTACGTTTGTGTTATTCTTCTTCTGAAACTTTTGTAATGAAGTTGTTGGTTTGTTTCATTAACAGATTTATCAATGTTGTGTTAATAGTTGAGATACTTCTAATTTTTATGTAAGAAACCTTAATGAAGCGCTCCATGGTTTCTGCATCTCATTTTCTTTCATTTCATGTTCTCTGCTCAAGATCTAATGCATAGGATTCTGTTTAGCCTTGTGTTTTAAATCTCAAATACCTTAATGTTCTTCTACCTATGCTACCGCGTTAATTTTAAGGCTGCAATGACAAATAAGTAGTCCAATTGAACTTATTTGTTAATTTTCACAAGAACTAGCCGACATTACATCTAGAGGTTCTTCTATGGGCAAAGATATCATCCAAATGTATAATCTCGATTCAATTTTGAGAAGATTGTGCATGTCCTATGCACTGACCTTTTTTAGCCCAAAGGTTGTCTCTAAGAGCTATAACATATTACATGGTCCATCTCCCCTTTGGCCTAGGTTTTTTGCCAAAGGACTCGATAAAGCCATGATTGTATACTAATTTATAAGGACTTGATCATAGTGAAAGGTTAGTGACTTATAAGGGCATTATGACCGATGGAAGCCGAAAAACTCAAGCTACACATAAATAAACAACTCAACACAAGAAATGAAAATTGACATATTAACATAACAATATCCAACTAAGCTATTGAAAGTCAACTATTGATACCTTATGCTCCATCTAGATAATAAAATAGGACCACCTTTTGTCTTGTATCATATCGAATTCCAATTTTGATGGATAATGGCCATATTGTTGCTCCTGTCAAAATGTGGTATATGGACAAGTTAAAGTAATTAATATCCAATCATTCACTTTTTTGTACAAAATTTAAAAAATAATAATTTTAGATATTAAATATACTTACAAATTTGCATGCCAAGGCTTTTAATCCTGTTTGGCCATTGTGACATGTGGCACGATATTTGGCAAGCCTGGCCTTCAAGGCATTGTCCTGAAACATACACTAGTTCAATTTAATTATGCACCAATAAAATATAAAAATCATTTCATGAACTTGAAATAATATTATGACCAAATTTAAATACCCATGTGCTCTCCTCGCTGAACTTCCTCCATGCATCTGCTCTATCATATGCTTTCATGAGCTATTTCCATACTTTCATGCTTACATCAATTGGCCTTCTTTTGGCCCTTAGCTTAGGAGGAGTTTGTTTTATCATTTTCATTTGGTTGAAATGAAATCTCTTGTGGTTGTGAGTAATTTATGTTTTACTTGCTTCACTGACCAACCTGTCCCAAATTCAGTTTGCATGTCATGGATGACTGACTGCCTTTTGAAGGTGCGTGGGTATCTTCGATAATGGAATATGTAGATGCTCTTTAAAGCATTGAAGAAATGATCCCTTAAACCTATGATTGAACACTTTCCCGACATTCGTCATTCTGATATCCCTAGAGACAACAACATATTTTACCTCGGTTTCATATGTACCAATGTAAGATGCATAAGTACCTATACTGGTGGTGGAAGAAATTTGTGTCCCAGGAGTGGGTGGGACATTGGACGCCTCTGTTCTCTGTTCCACATTCTTAAGGGTTATTGTGATTGATTTTTTCCCGGATCTTTTGCTCGATTCAGGATTTGATGGGGAATCAATTGATTCCCTTTGACATGGTTGCTTTGGTTGGTCTGTTTTAGTGCCTTTAGTATGTTCTTCCATGTATTTCACAAACATGGACAAGTCCATACCATCTAGTTTTTCCACTGCTTCTATCCCCAATATAGAATCCATTGCCTCTTTCAGTTTCTCACAGTCATGTCCCCATATATGTAGAATAATTATTTTTTAATTTTTTTTTAGAAATAAAAAAATAAACCATAATTTCTTCTTTAATAATTTTGAAAACTAAAAAATAAAAAATACAATTCAAACAAGAATGGAAACATGTACAAATCTATAAATTGAGTATGAAAGACCTCATTCTCACAAGAATTAGATCCCTTTGCTCGTTTTCATCTGTTGTTGCTTAACATTTTTTGGCGTCCTAACGCGATTTTTTTTTCCTCAAGACTATGGAAACTCCCTTCTCTTTTCTCCCTACATTTTGTTCCTTTTCCTCTAACTATTTTAAACAACAATAGTGCAAAATGGATGGATAGGGGTTTGATTTTCGTCTCTGGTAGGGGGTGAATGAGATGCACAAATTGATTTCGTGACTGCTAGACGCTGAATAACACCCATTTTTTTTTTGACTTAAATCCACAATTTGGGAGGAGAGGTCCATCAATATCTCCGCTCACCATCAATAGAGATCCAATCGATTGGTTATTTTCTTTCATAGCCTAAATACATTGCTCCAACCGTGGTCTTCTCCAAATATGTGCAAAAATTCAAAGCTCCCTCGATTTGCAATTGGTGAGTATGAGAATGGAAATATGGTGAATGTATTACATTTTTTTTTGAATAGTTGGGATACACAGTAGGTCCATTGCGTGCACAATTATAAATTGACAATTTTTTTTTGAAAGTCGACAGTAATTTGTGTGCCATTAGCACTAGATTTAATGCAAACTATTGGCTAAAAAATCTAGTCAATTTGAGGCACAAAATGGGGCGCTATTTGCACCTATAACATTACCTTTTTTCCCTCCATCTAATTTGTATTCATTTTCATCTTTGCATTTTGCAATGTCGATGTGGGAGGCTTCCATGTTATGAAGGGTTTGAATTAAGTTAAATGAAAATATGAAAAAAAAGTAGTCCATTAGTTTTCATAATCCTCATCTAATATTTATAAGAGTTGTGTCATGTCATCATATTGGGAGTAGAAATTAATAAAAAGGGCATATATGGAAAATAAGGGCATTTTAGTTAGAAAGGTGCAGTGAAAACTAGCTGAGCTTAAATCGATTGTGTGTTTAGCCAATTGGATAGAGAAACAACAAAGTGCATATTACGTGATTAATGTTATTGTCGTGTATTATAGGATCTAGAGGAGGCCATGGATAGAGGACATGAACGATGTAGACCTGCTAAATCAATGAGAGGAAAGTGGGTGGCCATAGAATCAGATGTAGAATTTGTAGATACAATAAAGGTAAGAAGACAAAGCAACCTCAACCAAAGGAGGATGGTGTTTATGAATTCTCAAATGCTACAACATAGACAAGATAAAGTTATATAAACTATGTTGTTGGTTTTTTCAAATCCAAAACATGATATGAATATGTCAAATATATGATTAAAGTGAGGTTTTGTGTTGGATAACATATTGGTTGAAATGATATAATTGGTGTACTAAATATCATTGACTATGTTATGTATTATAGGGGAGAGACAAGGCCATGACAACGTATCATGTAATATCAAATAAAGACACAACAGATGTTGTAAAACATCATGTAATCAAATTTTGACTTAACTTAGGAATCATTTTTGTGATACGTCTATCCTTTTTCATAATATTATTAAAATTTATAGTGTATTATCCAATCTTGAGATAAAATAATGCATGTTGTTGATATTTCATATGGAGATTGGAACAAGTGCATAGCCTAATCTTTTCAACTAGCAAAAGAAAAAAAACATAAGTAAGTGGGCGTGGAAATAAAATTGTTAAATCACGAAGAACACAATGGGTGGAAGAGGATATGACAATGGATCCTCCAGACACAACAAATAATTTCATTGAGGAAGAGGTTGGTCAAGACTATAGTACATGGGATGAGACTTGTTAAGCGATATTTGATTATATTTCTTCAAAATTGATACATTTATGATTTATCCAAGTTTTGCCAAACATTAAATAATGGTTGCATTTATTGATAGGTAGAACATTATGATGAAATAACGACTACTAATAGCCAAGCTAATCCAACTGGGCTATTGAGATTTGGATGGGATGATCTAAAATATCCTTTAACCATACTAGGGTGAAAAGACCATATTTAAAGAGAACTCTACCACCTGAGAAATATGAAGACTTGATGAGATTAACATACATTGATGACATACTACCTAGCCTTAATGATGATGATCATGATATTGAAAATGCAGTGCATGAAGAAGGATTGAACGAAATTCTTATAGATTTATTTGGGGATGGAAATAATGATGACAACAATGATCATATGGTTGACAATAACGATGACAATAGGGGTAATTTCCATCAATGTAATGTTGATGATAACAACTTGCTGAAATACTCCAACAAGTAAGAAAAAAAGACACCTGTGTTAAAATCGGGTGCAAGTAAAACCTCAAAATTGGCATGCATAGTAATATGATTAGAAATCAAGTCACTATTTGGTTGGTTAGACAAAGGATTCATCACCCTATTGAAGTGAGTTGAAATCTATTTCTTACAATGCATTGTCAATTGTTGTACGCAATTTGTAAACATTCATCGACTTCGTTTATATTTATTTAAGGGGATTTTAAAACCATATATTGTATATGAATAGTCATTATATAAATTGAAATATCAAACATGTTCATCATAAGTCAAACATTCAATTGATATAATCTTTGGCAATCTTACAGGGCATTAACAACTAAAATATTTCCTAAAGAGAATGTGTTGCCATCAACTTGCACAAAGGTGCGTTAGTTGTTGATTGAGTTGGGGATTGAATATAAGCAAATACATTCATGTAAAATTGATTGCACTGTATACATATATGAATATCAACACAAGGTAGAATGCCATGTATGCAAAGAAGAGATATCATACAGATGTACAAGGTCCTATAGTTCCAAAGAAGGTTTTACGTCACATGCCAATTATACATAGACTTTAACGAATGTTTCTTTGCAATTCACTTGCACAATTGATGAACCAAGATGCAAAGAATAGTAGTAAATATTGATTCATGTGAATTCTAGCCGACTCCAAGCATTGAACCACATAGAGAAAAATGGCCAAGAAAATTCACAGATGAACCCCATATTATTAGGTTTGGTCTTGCAATTGATGGAGTGTTCCCATTCTCTTTCATGACCTCAAATTATAGTGTTTGGCCAGTCAGATTGATAGTATACAATATTCGCACATGGATGAGTGTTAGAAAGGAGCACCTTATGCTAACTCTCATTGTTCTAGGAAAACATCAAGTTAAGATCATGGATGTTTATTTTGCGCCTTTTATTGATGAGATGCAACTGCTATGGAAAGGAAAAATAATTTATGAGATATCACATGCTCCCTCAAATAGGCCATTCACGCTGTATGGTGTGCTATGTTGGACTATTCATGATTTCCTAGGACTTGGTGTTGGTTCTAGTAATTTTTCTACGTATTTACACTCATAATTTATTGTCATCCCAACTTTCATACTTAGTTTTATACTATTATTTTAATGTTATTTGAATTGCAGGGCTTCAAACAAAGGGGATATTTGCATGTCTATGATGTGCAAGGGTGATATTCTAAATTATTTATGCAAACAAGACGGTTTTTATACCACCATATCATAGGTTTAAAAAACACCATAAGAATCAATTTGATGGAAAAGATGAAAATAAAGGCCCTCCCATGAAATGGGTCCACCTGATCGGCTTAAGAAGTATGAAGATGTTGAATTGAAATCTTGGCAATAGTTTTTTGATGGGAGTAATTCTATTGATGAACCAGAACAAGTTGTAATTAAGATGCTAGAAGGGATGAAAATGAAATCCATATTTTATGCACTCCCATACTGGAAGGATCTATTAATATCTCACCTATTACATCCTATGCACATCTTAAAAAATGTCCCAAATTCAATATTTCGACATATAGTAGGAAAAGAGAAGGACACCTTGTCTTCGAGGAGAGATATTTCTTTGTCGCGTACCAAATTTGATATAAAACATTTGTGCCCAAACAGGGAAAATTAAAAATATGCAAAAGATCCATGGATTTTGAAAAAGAAAGAGCTAGACCAACCAAAAATGTCATACATTCAATAAGGACATCTACTGGCTATGGTTCATCATTATATGAAGATCTTATAGTTGATGGACATATCACAAGATTTAAAACACATGATTTTCATAATTTGATCAAGGTATTATATATCATCATTTAACATTTATTAGTAAAATTGACTAGTTACTAAATATATTATGATATTCTATTGTGTGACAAAAATAACTAATGACCTTTGATAAATGTGTTTGACAACATATCGTGCCATTAGGAATTAGGGGGGATTCATGTCTTCCCATTGACTTGAGGAATGCCATAAGTTGATTGTTAGCATTTCCAAGGTATGTGGTATGGAATGTTCACGTGGAAGAGACATAGAGATATTGTATTGCATTTTAATTTTTTCCTAAAGGTTCATAGTAATTTACTATTCTTATATTAGGTGGGTGACATCCAAGGAGATCCACGAATGTGAAGTGTTAAAATAGAAGAAGGAAATTGCAGAAATTGTATGTGTATTTGAGAAGGAGCTGCCTACAAGTTTCATGGACCTACAAGTCCATTTACTTATACACCTAGTTGATGACATTGAATTGGCAGGTGTCGTATCGACGAGGTGGATTCTTTTCTTTGAGAGGTATATGAAAAATCTAAAAATATATGTCTGACAAAAGGCACATCTAGAGGGTTGCATGGCTAAAGGGTATGTATTGAATGAAGCAATTTGATTCCTATGTGAATTCCTTAGTAAGGATTTCGAAGATGGGTCACTCTTTTGGGATGAAGAACGAGCATCAGATATTATTGATGGAGAAAAACCACAATATAATGGTGTTGAAGTAGAGATTAATAAGTAAATTCATGATTAGTGTGGTAATTGTTTTCCTTGCAATCATTAATTTTCTTTGTAATTTATTTGTCAAATTAACAACATGGCCTTTGGAGTTTGAAATAAACATGTTGACATGTAATAGGTGTAGACGAAAGTGCTATACTCGACAAGTTCATTTTGTGCCACATGTACTTTATTAACAAATGGATTGATTTGTATGATAAAAAGAGAGAAGTGTTAAAAGCAATGAGACATTTTAAGTGATCGAACCCAAGGAATACCTCATTTCATATTGATCTACAAGAGGAATGGGCCAAAGATCACACACTAGAATGGGTTACTTAACAAATTCAAAATCAAATAGAAGATGCACATATAGATTCAGACATAACAGAAGATGAAATCAACATGTCTAAAGGATGTGAAAGAAAGGTACACTTGGGATTTTACATAATGTTGTTTCCTTATAGTTTTGACACTATTAACTATTTTAATATTCATCATCATATTTTTTTTAACCGAATCTTTCATAGACAAGGAAATATCCAACAATGTGGGCATATGGTCGACATTATCGTGTAGAACATGTAGATGTAAAGAGACAATCCTTCAATGTTGGCATCATGGTTGACTTCAAGCAATCCAATAGATCAAGCTCAAAATATAAGAATATTATTGAAGGGAACCTACAATATGTTGGGAAAATAAAAGAAATTATTGAGTTGGATTAACACTCTTAAATGTTGTCTTTTTTAAGTGTAGATGGTATGAAGCATTTGAGAGGACAAGAAGACATGATACCCATAGTGGATTGTTTTCTATAGATTCCTCAAAGTTCCTACTAGAGGATAAGGAACCTTATCTTATGCCAATTCATTGTGAGCAGGGATTTCTTTAACTCATAGAAGAAGCTATAGTGATCAATAATATATTAATACATTGTTTATTGTGAATATATACATGTGTTTATTAATCAATAAAATTGCTATAACATACATCTAATATATGTATGTACTCGTTCATGTGCAATTATTTTTCTATGAAGATATTCTGAGCCTGAAATGGATATTTGTCATACAATATGATCCAAGATTAAGGCTTGCATTTGATAATGCATTAGTGGATATTGACTAAAACAATGATGGCCAACGAAATGAGAGAGAGGGATTATAGAACATCGAAGAAATTGACATCCATGATGATGTTGAAGATGGTTATGTTCAGGCACAAGAAGAGAACAATACAAAGTTAGATGACGTTATGGAAGACAAAAATATGGATGGTATAGAAAATGATGAGCCAAATACATCTGGTAACAATATGGATGGTCTACAGTCAAATTTCAATGATGATGAAGAGGATGTAGGTCAAGATGAGGATGATGATAATATTAACTACTTGAAAGATCATATGAACATTGACAATGATACACTGGATGACATTGTTGTAGACAATGATGTTACTACCAAGACTTCTAAATTTTTAGAATTATTTGTAATCCATGTTTAAAAAATGATGATTCTTATGGCTTAAACTTTGAAATGCTTCAGTATTATTTGTGTCAATACAAATTACCTATTGCAATATCATTAAAGTGTACAAGATAGGATATGAATTGTTGGTAGAAAAAAATAGGATTACTTGAATGTTTCTTCCATTCATTTAGTATCAACATAGGTTGTGATGAAAACAAAGCATCAAAGTTGAATTTTGAATCCTTTGATTACATTCAAGTACTTCTGATGAATGTTGTTCTATAGAAATATGTTGGAGTTTTGTTGGAGAATGGGTTGTGTAGAGTCACTTGGTGCTTGTTGATAGTGTTATCACTCAGGTTGTTCCCCAAAACTTGTGAGAAAAGGGAATACGGCCGAGGTAACCACGAACCAGTCTTTTAGATGCAGCTTCTAGCCAATCTGCATCCAGAGAGGGCTCTCTCTTTATAATTTAGCTTTGTTTCACGATATTTTAGGCTAGTTATGATGTACAAGGTTTTGTTTTAAGTTTGTTGGATGATGATTTTCAATAAAACAGGGGTGAAAGTCTGAGAAGTTCAGTCCATTGGGCTATGGAGTCTATGACTCTATACTGCTAGATATGGTTTCCTTTGAAAGAGGAGGTACTATAGAGCAAGATAATTAGACCATGGAGCAATTTATAAACTGAAATTAGATGGACATGGAGGTCAGGGGGTGAAAGGCAATTAAGAGTCTTTCATCATGTTGGCAGAGGGAAAGTGAATGAATATTTCATGGAGCAATTAAGAATTCCCTAAGTATACTCAAGGTGTAAGAACTAGGGGAAACAGGAGCAATAAAGAATTCCTGCTTATGCTAGTTTCTGAAGAAAACACAAAAAACAACAAAGATTGAACACAGAGTACAGTGAAGTAAGTTATGGGTTATTCTTTTTCCCTGCTGTTAAGATTATGAACACAGATGATATATAAAAACACAAAAACTGTAAAACATGAGTTAAAAAGACTTATTGATCCATGAAGTAATTCAAGAATTCTGCAACATAGTCCACTGTCATTAATCCCACATCCAAAGAGTTCAGTTCATCAACAACGCATTCCAACTGCCTTTTATTCAGAAGAGTTCTCAGAGTTACAACACAGTTCCAGAAGAGATATCACCAACCCCGAATACATCTCACAGGGAGGTATTTATACAAAAAGAGTTACAAAATATGTGAAATGAGATAATATCAAGCAATAAATTCATCCATCTACTTTACAGGAGAAGTAAATGAGAGAAATGAATGCAGAAGTGAATTTTGGTGTGCTGGCTGTTCAGTTGGTTAGATATATTTGACTTTTCGAACTGAGTGAGTCGGCTGGCAGCTGTCCCTTTATTTTGCGTTCCTGCGTTGCTGTCCCAACCTTTTCATCTGTGCGTGATTCCGTTTTAGTGAATTACATTCCCATCCTGATTTCCCCCTTCTACTGTTTTCATCCTTATGATATGTGCCACGTATTTTGATATTTGATTAAAATGCAGATGATAAAGGAAAATTAGAACTACCTTGGTAAAACTTCCAACATGCTCTGCCACCATTGGTCTGTTGGCAACTGGTGTCTTTGCATTTTTATTAATGTTTCATCAGCTTCAATATACCTGTAGAAGTTGGGCCGGACTTCAAAAAGATGTGTTATTTCATGCTCAATATAGAACAGATTTTCCAACTTGTCATATAAGCTCTGTCCTGATGGAAGTGTTTTATCCTCTGACGTGCTTGATGATGCTGTGATTTGATTTGCAACATACGTATTTACCCTGTGAGCGTATTGTTCATGTGTCAACAGTCTTTGATTGCTGGTTAACAAACTGGGTAAACCTTTGTTCTGCAAGACTATAAAATTCTCTGTAAAGGCATTAATTTCTATCTGCATTTCTTGGCACTTTCTTTCCAGATTCTGTATAAAATTTCTCATGGTCAGCACCTTCTTTATTGTCAAAATGGTACTTGTTCTATCCTTGATATCCAAAGCTGCTAGTTCTTCTCTGGTATGAGTATTCAAAAAATGAATTAGTCTATTGGCCTGTTCAGGCATGTTTCCCAATGATGTTCTGGCCTTTTGAATCTCTACTTGGGCGACTTCTATCAATTCAATTTGCTCATGGATAGTATGTATTGATCTCCATTGATCCGTGATGGACTGGCCAATTTTAGTCCACAAAATTGTTTTGATTTCTGCTAGAGGTTTGTGAAGAGAAAGATCTTTTTCCAAGGATTTTACCTTATTTTCCAAGGCCTTTACCTCTCTTGTTTTTTCTGCCACAGTTATTTTAGATTTATCATAACTTACCTCTAACTTGGCCAGTTTTTCTTTGGCTTCCTTGAGCTCTGCCATTTGGAGTTCTAACTCCTTTATTGCCTTCATCATCTCTTCCATCTTCATGCTGGTATCTGGTACTGTTGTTCTTGCTGCTGCTGAAGCATCTGTGGCTGATGTACCTGTTGCCGGGATAGTGGGAGAACTGCTGATGTAATTGTAGAAGGAGCGGTTGTGCTTATGGGAGCTATTTCTGGTGGCTGGGAGGTCGACACTCCCTGCTTCTCTTTCATTGCTTTCTCCAAGGCCTGCTCTGTTTATGCTAATCTCTCATTCATCCTCATTAGTAAACCCATCATGTCTTCCTCTTCTTTCTGCTGTGCAACCTCTGTAGTTTGCGGATGCATTGTAATTGGCAATTTTAATTGTTTTTTGAGGGCTGCAATGTCCTCTTCCTTCTTCTTTATTAGTGCTTTGATGCCTTTTGCATCCTTGGGATTATGTCCCAGCTCAATGATAATTTCTTCCAAGGACTTAATCCTGTTATCGTTGGCTAAGGAGGAAGCTTTTTCCAATTCTAATTGGGCAGAGGTATTGTGCAATGAATTCTGCAATTTGTGAGCTAATAATGTCTTGTTCGCCAAGGTGGAGTACACCATTTCTCCAGTTTGTTTATGTAATTCAATCTGGTCCATTGGATGGATATCTTTGGAGAGTACTTCCAGATTGGTCCTGATATAATCAGCAGCTGATTGTGGCTGCTGCATTGTGGGCTTGAAGTGACTAAGGGTCATTTTTCCTTTTTGTATATCATATGCTGCCATTAACCTTTGTTGATTTGTGGGAGCCATTCTTAGCAATTGGTTATAAAGTTGGATCCTTATTGGCTCATTTCTTGCTTTTATTTCAGTAAATGCTTTCTTATTGTCCGAGCCTTGCTTGCTTTGCTGCTTGCCATGTGGCCTGGTAGATGAGACCTCCACATTGTGTTGTCCCTCTAGCTCTGGCTGATATGAGCTAGCTGATGTGTCCATCATTAGAGGAGACTGCTCTCCAGTCCTTCCCTCACCTCTCATGCTGCCTGTGGTTTCTTCTAAAAAATCCTCCTTAGAATAAGGATTTAACCTTTGCCTCTTTTCTTCGGGTTGTTCTGCTGATCCATTGGTAGGGGTACCCTCTTCTCTATCTCTCTTTTTACTCTTTTCCTCATTTTGAGGAGTTTGTAGTACAGGGATTTGCGGTGCCTTGGTTTGAGCTAGGAGAACTTGCCCTTGACCCTGTTCTTTTGATGTGTCTGGCTGGTCTTCCATTGTTTCCTGTTCTGAATCTATTACCTGCTTGCCCTTAGATGATGTTGCACCGGCCTTTTGTGAAGGTCGTTCAGAAGTCTCAGCAAAAGATGTATCACCTCCTATGTGCTAGGGTAGCTTGAAGGATACTTGTCCAAAAGAGTCTAGGTCAAGTGTCTTTTCAAGTCCTTTCATGGCCTTCTCCAATTTCTCTTCCTCAGTAATTACTTCAACTAATGTGCCTTCTATCCATTCTTGTTGATTAGCATATTGTTGAATCTCAGGGATCTCGTGATGGACATAGGGTGCCAGGTTGTTTTTGACTTTTCTATAACTTATGAAATGACCGGGGTCATATGGTGCCCAATAAAAACTCTGTTTCAGCTTAAGTTGCTCCCCTAAGATCTTGTCAGCCTGCTCCCAGGCTTCCCTTTTATTGAATATGAAAGGGCCCAATTGATTTCTTATTTTGAGTTGTGCCTTTTTCTTGGCCTCATAGAAATGGATTATGTCTGCATGGATGAACTGCCTTCTAGTGCAAACAACCTCATGGGCACAAATTTGGGCAGCTTGTAGGGGCACAGTTCAGAGCCATAGATTCGGATTTCGGTGTGATTATGGTAAAAGTACCAGTCACCTATGCTGTAGCTTTTGGAAAGCTGCAAAATTTTCTTCATTTCACCTGAAAGTCTATCTGGAGGACTTGTCATCAGTAAAGAGGTGGCTGGATGTATGAATAGATCAATGAATTCACAATAAGTATAAGGAGAGTAGTAAACATGGTGGAAGACTGAGGTCCAGAAGATTACAGACCTTCTCTCTCCTTTGCAATCCAATTTTCTGAGGGAAATTTGAAAACTATCTGGTTGATAGTACAACAACAAATGATATATGTATGATGTGTATTTATATACTCTTTCTCTGTCCATGCTCATGAATTGCTCATGGATCTTATCAGCTATGTAAGTGGCATAATCATACTTGACAGCAGGGGGCTGTCCTGGAGTAAAAATAGACAAGAGAACCAAGGTGGTCTCATCAACATGCTCACTTGTTTTAAATCCTAAGATGTAGGATATCATGTTTATGATGAATCTTCCTGCCTCAGTGAACCAAATATCTAGATAAGGAGGTGGGCCTCTGTGTTGTCAATCTGGTCTCATAAACAATTGAGTCAATCTGGTTATCTCTGAGCTGGGCAATTTGACACCTTGGTCAAGTAAAAGTTCCAAGGAAAGAGGAGTCAGAGGTTGAGTTGGCTTGAAGTGCAGCATCCCATTGATGGATTCAGGGGTGATGTAAAAGAGGACATTTCCAGAAGGAGACATGATTGCTCTTTGAGTGGGCTCATAATTGGCATGGCATTGATGGATGAGGTCAGGGAATACATTCACTGAAGGGAGGTAGTACATGGGCATGTTGGACTCCCAAATTCCATAGACATCAGCATTGTTCCTTTAGCTATTCCTAATTTCACAAAAAGCTTGGAGGTGAGGCTTGTCACCAGTTAAGTCATTAATCTGGAAATCCCTGTCAGCTAGAAGTATCCACTCCAGTTCTTTGTGTGGAGCATTGAGAGGTGTAACATTCAGGGCCACTGGAGCCTCCATTGCTCAACTATCTGTGATTTTTCAATCTGGAATTTGGGTCTGTGTATCAAAGTGGATAAAATAATGGCTCTGGGATTTTCTTAGGTAATGGCAGAATGAAGTTAATTCGAATTTTAATCTGTTGGGTAAATATTACAGTGAAAACGGAGTTTGCAGGGCTCCTTCGGTAAAATGGACAAAAACAGTGGTAATAATGCGCTCTTTGAGAGCAGCTTGATGATTTGAGCTGGAATTTGGGCGCATTCTTGGAAAATTTGCAGAGGAAAGTCAAAAACAGGGGCTTGGGAACCAGATTTTAGGCGAATGCCTGTGTTTATGATCAACTCACTGTATTTTAAGCCGCAGAAGTCGGGTTTTTTGCAAAAAATGGGCAAACAAGTATGGTTGGGGTGTATTTTTCAAGAACTATAGGCTGAGTTTGCTCATTTTTTGGCTCTACTGATGCAATTTAGAGAAAAACCGGAAATACACAGGGTTTGGAGGTAATGAAGTAAATACCTGTGTTTTTGTGATGCACTAGAGGGTAATTGGCCGGTTGGATGATGATTTGCAGAGCAGGATGCCGAACTGTAGTGGTTAGGGTGACGGATTGGAGCTTTGGTGGCAAATTCGTCGTAGTTTGCATGCACAGGTTCCGCAAAACAACACATAGAAATAGATGAAAAACAATCATTTTCACGAGTTTTGACAAAACATGGCTTTGTGGGCTTTTTGGCACTTTTTTGTGATGATGTCATCATGACGTAAATTTTTTTCGTGTAGCGGGGTACAGAAGAGGACGTGTCAGATGACATGGTAGATGAGTTGGCAGATGACGTGGGCGCTGACGTGGAGGTGACGTCAGAGGATGAGATCATCGGGGTCTCAGCGAGGGCGGTAAATGGTATCCCTTGCACCGCTTTTGGGGCAAAGGTGGTTTCGGGCGGAGGGGATGCGATGACCCCGAGCGGGCGACACACGTCCCTTGGTACGGTGGCGAAACCGCTTTTCATTGCGCGGTAACTTTCGGACATTGGAAGGGTTCCGATATCGATGCGCACCGTCCGATCTACAGGCTTTGATCCGACGGTTGACGTTTGATGGAGTTGGCGGAGGTTTATGGCGCAGGGGTTGAGTAATAAATAGTGGATTAATTAGCATCGGGGCGAATGCTATTGGTTGTCAGGTGGATTAACAGTTAATCACCCCAGCATTAATCAAAGTTTAATGTTTGCACGCGGGGTGGGTTTTTCTCTATGGTTTGCAACGTGGGTTGATTATTTGTTTAACCAAATGTCAAACAAATCCCGATGGAGCGCGTGGAGGCTTGTTGTTGGCCCCGGGTGGACCAATAACTCCCGACAAAAATTGAAATATGGCTATAACTTTAGCCGAGGGGAGGGATATTAAAATATTTTGGGTTTTTTATGTATTTAGTATAATAGGGGCGGGGAAAACATTTACATAGGAATTATATAATAAAGTTAACATGTTAATATGAATTTATGAAGGGAAGCACTAAGTTGTAGAGTTAAGAACTTAGGCTTAGAATATTGAGAGAGTTTTTATTAACAGAGTTGAATAGTTTAGGTTTAGGAGAAAATCAATATTTTACACAAGAAATGTGGCTAATTTTCTCAAGTAAAAACACACAATTTTACTTGGTCTTTTCATGAAATGAAGTGAACTAGGAACACTGAGCAGATCCCAGTGTCCTTGGAGGGAGGTTAGTAAGTGATTGCTGTGAGGGGAATGAGGGGGAGTTAGACATGCAACATCTGTTTTTTCACCACATAATTGCCATGGTGTTCATGATAGTAATGGGATAACTCACCTCTAAAGGACAAAATTACCCATAAACATGCTTCTGCAACCCCAAAACTGCTTACCCATCCTATTACACCTAACATTTTTTCTTCATTTTCATTGGGTGCATTTGAACTAGCAAACCCTGGTTCTCTTATTTTCTTTTAGATGCCCTCCTATATAAGTCTACCCTTATCTCTTCCAAGGGCCCAGATTAAGCAGTTGGGCTCCTTTGCTTCTCTACCTATCTACTCATCTGCCAAGCTTGAACTGTTTGGACAAACCTTTATTCTCTATTCTAAGACAAGTAAATTGAAATATGAACCTGGCCAAGATTAAGATGTTTGGCCATTCATGCACTGTGATAAGAGTCAAGCAACTGTACATAGTGAAATTCTTCAAAATATGGAACCTTTGCAGCATGGAAAGGATGAACATATTTGGCATTTCTCCAGTCAATCATGAAAGATGAAACCTAGTGGTATAGGAACCTAACAGATAGTAGAGAGGTGGGTGAGTTGAATCATTGAAGAGGGATCCGTAGAAGGGATTGAAACTTAAGATAAGGCCTAGGGAATCAATTTGGAATATCATATATAAAGTAGATGCAGGATGTAGTAGGATTTGAAAATTGAATAATATTTACCTTGTCCTCCGTTGACGTTTTAGATTTATTTTTCACTAATAAAGGCCTCACTCAAGCCTTGCCATCTTTGCTCATTTTGTCATGGTGGTACCTGAACAAACTTAGTAGAGAAAGACCATTTTAGCAAGAAACAAAATCATCTTCCTTTTTGCAATCTAGTTTTAGATGACCTTTGGCTAATGTCATTTTCTCCATTTATTTCAAATGAGAGAAGGAACATATATGAACTTGTAAAATTAGCTTATCTCTGTAGGTTTTCGATATTCTAAATATCAGATTATATCTGTGCTTGTTTTTTTTGAATTATAGAGAGAAATTCCAATGGAAAAAAGTTGTTAACCAAATTCTAGAGTGAAAAGTGACAACATTTTATCTTCTGAAGTTAGAATGACTTGACTTGAGAATTTCCATTTGAGATACATGATTTTTTTTACAAAATGTCAGCAGATTCTATAAAGGATATAAGATGCATGCTTATAAGAACATAAGATTTATGTTGTTAACCCTCCATAGCGACATGGAAATATTCATTATTTCTCTGCATATGCCATAGATATCTGATTATGGCAGTAAAATCGATGTTGCTACTTGAATGCTGATATGTGAATATGGCTGGATCAAAGGTTTCACTAAATGCATAGGGTAATAGAGAACACCAAGTAAATATCATTGAAAGGGTAATTATTATTGAGAACAATAAAAAAGTTCTCATTAGTGCTTTAGAGGAAAGAACAATCATGGTGTAGAGCTATGTCTTTTGGCAAAGGGGGCAAGATAATAATATAGATTCTAAATTTTCCAACTCTGTTCTTTTACTATAATTAGTTATGAGAAATATACTCAACATTAAACACTAAAAATGATGAAAGCAATAACATGATAATATTGTGATTCACATGGTCCAATTGCACATTTTGATATCAAGCTAATCATTGTATGTCTCATGTTGTAACCGAAAGTGAACTATAAAACAATAAAACTAAATCACAATGAAAACATGAAAAATCACTAGGTAGTCTTAATTGGCTTGTGCTTAGACTTTTTAGTTCTACTTCCATTTATTGCAAACTGCTTCAGTATCATACATGCAAACATCAAAGGGTATTGACAAACTTTAATTAATTTCAGAAAATAATAATAATAATAATTTACATACACACAATAGTATTTCTTTTCTCACAATCCAAACCTTTTCCTCATCGTGATGAGAGAATTTATACAAAATATTCAGTTCTACAATCTTTGGGAAAACCCCCAATATTAGCAACAAAATAAGATAAATCTGCAATATGTTGCAGAAATCCTGAGATTGTCTATGAGTCGTGATTAGTTCAAGTAGAAGATTCATCCAACGCAATCCATTTCTTGTTGAATGAAGTTATCCTCTTCCAGATGGTTGTTGATGGGAATATTGTTGCTATCATCTCTATATACATAATATCCAATTTTGTGTGAAAAGCATAAGAGATCGATAGTAAATCATTGATGACTCTTCTTGTTTGATTAAGAAGATTAAAATATTTTTCTAAAAGGTCGAAAATGTTTTGACGCATTAGATTAGAAGAAGTATGATTGAATTGTGATGTGTCATTCCTCTTTTCTTAAAACTTGACCTGATACTCTTCATCTAAGATAAGCACTCCTTGATCATTCCAGAAGCTTGCTAGACCCTGCACAAAAGGATCATGGAAGATATCTTTAAAATATGATACTCTTCCTAACATATAATTTTCTTTTCCTATCACGTCCTTTACTAAGCCATCTTTCACAATATACTTTCTAGCTTGAAAGACAAGGTCGACTATGTCCTGTATTCTTGAAAAAACCAATTGAGATGTGGTCGTTGTGTTAAGGAATCTCACAAAATTTATGGATTTCATAGGTTTGTCTCCTAGATCCTTCTAAAAAATGGAAGCCTAAGTCAAACAAGAATTTTCCAATTCTTTTTTCATCTTCAACACGTGCAAAATAGTCCTTCAATATTTTATGTTCTAGAGAAATATGGTTCAAATAACATATTTAATATCAATCAAATTGAGCTTCGTTCAATTTAATCATGCCTTTACTTGTTTTTGTTTAGCTAGAGTTTCCTCAAGGGCCTTTGTTTTATGTTCATTATCTTGCTCTAATTTAGTCAACTCCTCTTTTAATTTTCTGCACTCCATATCTTTAATTGTTAAGTTTTCCAATTCTTAGGATAATGCAACATCAAGATCATCCCCTGTGAGATGTTTAAACTGTGATTTCAAAAGTGTTTGAACTTCTTGATTTAACTCTTCAATTTGATTCCTTAATACTCCAATGGTTCCTTTAGCATCCTATTATTCTCTTTCCAAGCCATCCTTTTCTTGAAGTACCGTAAGAAGCTCTAGAGTTTGAGGAAGAGCATCATGTGGCATTTTTAGCTTTTTCTTTGGGACTTGGATTGTTGTATCTTTTGCTTTTGGTAAATTTGAAAATTCAACATTACTTGTAACATCATCATCAAGTTCCGTAATCTTTCTTTCTAATTCATCTTTGCGCAGTTGCAAAGCTTTGTTTTGTGTTTTCTCTAACTTCAATTGATTCTCCAATTTCTTCATAGTTGACTATAATTTTTCTTTTGTAATGGAATCATTAACCAAACCTGTACAAATGAGTTGACCTTCTTGTTTAAAAAAATTAGTTTTATCGACAATATTAAACTGATTCATATTCAATTTTAACTGAGTGGTCTAAACTTGTTCATGAGATTTAATTCCTTTAGGAACATGCTCTATCACTGCAATATTTAAAGACATGTCTTTGTTGTCTACCACAATAAGTAAATGAGGAGGATATTTTCTTTAAAGTTGTTCAACTTTCTCCGGTCTATCCTGGTAACCTTGTTGTTTGTTTTCACTGTAATAGGCCGTGATAGGCTTTTCAACTAATATAGGTCCACTATCTATTAACTGAACCACCTTAACTTTTGTTAAATATTGCTCATGAATATGAATAACGGGTTGTATTGTAGAAGATATGTCCTTTGATTTATCAGTTACAGGCATCGAATCTTTTTCCTAGGAACTTTTTGACCTCTTTCACATTTCTTCCTCAGTGACATCTTCTTCATCTATCTGCACCATATCCTCAGTAAATGGCCTTTTAGATCCATTGTCAAGCTTGGTCGGGGTAATTATTTCTGTCTCTACTTGTCCTTGCTTTGAAACTCCTTTTGATTTCTTGGAGAAATTTTCTTAATTTCCTAATTGGTTTTGATCAACATTTTCAAATGTTGATCATTCCAACTTGTTTGCTAGCCTTTCCATTTCTGAACTACCCTCATGTTTATATTCAACCCTTTTTAGCTTCTTTCTTTCAGATGAAATGATATGATAAGGATCATAGCGACATGCTTCATAATATTCAAAATTAAAACAATCTAGTAGTTGATCAATTATCTGTGAAGTTTCTCTATTCTTAACAGTGAAAGGTCCCATTGTTATTGGAAATTTGAAAGACATTACTAAATTCTTGCTTGAAAAATGTATAAAATCTAAATCTAATCTCTACCTTAAGATCTCCAAAGCATAGACCCTAGAAGCTAAAAATGAAGGTAGTTTATAGGGTTGAACCTATGCTAAATAAATTAATATCAATATATAGCCCTTATATAAGAACCAATCTCCTATTCTATACCTTGAACTCAGTTGGAGACATTTCTTTAGCTCTGGGCATACTCTTGGAAATTCTTCTCCATGAATCAATACATACAACTTGGATACGAACTTGTCAACAAAATTGAAGAAACCCTTTGATTGGTTTCTAAGACGTAATGCTCTGTGAATCACTGAACTTACTCCAAAAGAAGTAATTCCTTCTGGTTCCAAAACTTATCAGTGATTTTTTCCAAAATTAAGTAGATGAGATAGACTTGATATCTGAAGCTTCAAAGGGTGTTGAAACTGATCAATTGTTCATGAATTGCTTCTATTATAAATTTAGGATAATTCTTTACCGACAATGAGAAAGACCATATAAAACCTAGGAAACATTCACTAATGACCTAATCATGATTGAAACCCAAGATTTGACTAGTCATGGAGAAAATGATATGCATTGGTTTAACAAAACACTTGGATTTCAGAGGGTAGATTAAAGATTGTAGAGAAGTCTTAGTATTTAGAACATTTTGGACAAATGTAAGTTGTACTTAAGGGGTTAATGATCTGAAGGTTTGAACTATTGGATGTGGAGCTTGATTATCTTCCTGATTCAGAGGTCTCTGCTTCAGCCGAATGTATACCCCAGGAAAACTATACACCCATCCACGCGAGAGTGAGTGGGGGGGACTTGTCCCCCCGCAGGGGTCTAGGGGGGACCACCCGCCCCCCCCCCAGCTGGGGGGGTCCAAGGGCCAATGCCCCCAAAGCTAATAATAGATGAAAAACTCCCTTGTAAAATATTGTAATTCCGTAGTCAATATGGGTCGTTCATTAGGAAGATGATCTGACAGTATAAGTTATGTTAATTTAAGGTTTTTTCCCCCAGAAGGCAACCCTCAATTTATATGAGGGAATTGTATTGCGACTGTGGATCATTATTCTGAACGAGGAAAAGGGAGGGGACTATGTGAGAGTGAAGAGGAAATTACAACAAATTTGTTGTAGGTTGTATCTCTTCATTTTGCTGGATAATATAAAAGGAAGGACTGGCTATTCTCCATAGATGTGGCCCAAATTGGGTGAACCACATATATCTGTGTCTCTCTTGTTTTATGCATTTTCTATGTTTGTGTTTCCACAATATTTTGTGTATTTCATTGCTTCGTTAATTAATTTCTAACATGAACAAGAGTTTCTTCATTTAATTCTATAATGTTTTCATTCATAAGACATGAATACCGTAACCTTAGCATCGTGAGAACTAATTCAATAGTTAAGGAAATGAGGACATTTGAAGTTTTATTTGTCACTATGTATCTAACAGAAGCAAAATAATTCTTAGAGCACCATATGACCAATTAAGGGAAATGAAAGACTTGAGGTGTTGAAAAATGTAACTAGATTCGGTCTTCATGTAATATATTTGTCAAAATAAAGTGAAAATAATTTTATTATTGTTTTATTTTGACTTATTAAATCATGGGTTTCATGCTTGGGTCATTTGTCTTAGGTCAGACCTCCATTGTAGGCTTTAGGTTATTATCTAAGTCAAGTTGAAGACTCGTCCATCAAGTTAAGTCTCCTTACTTTTGAAAGTATTGTCTTCTAGTCGGCCTTAAAATTATATATCAGCATGTCAACTTAATCCAGTGATGTTGATCTTCAAAAGTGTCATGTCGGCCCATGAATCATGAGCGGACCACTATATATACCTAGCTAATATTTTCGCATTTCATCAACTAATAAACTCACATTTCAAAGTAAGTTTTGGTGGTCTCCGTGGAACATTTTTGGTGATCTTAGGACACAAGTTCATGCAATAATTTCAGAGAAAACTTTTTCGGTGATGAAACATAAGATTAGATTTGCGTTGATCTCATAGATGATGTTCAGGTAAGAGATTTGATGATTTCGATGTGTACACAACTCCCACAATTCGGTTCTATACCTCCCATAGTTCGGTGATATGTTACCACAGTTAGACTCCACAAAAATATCCATTTCAGTGACTTAGTTCTACTTACAGTTTGGGTACTACTACAATTCAATCCCCCTACTGTGATGAAGTTTGGTTGACATCACAGTGAGAAGGTTCTACAATATAGTGACGAATTTTCATTGACATCACAGTGAGAAGGTTTCACAAGAAGAAGACCTTAGTGGAACAGCAGTAATGATGTTTTGGTATGGCAAGTGTTCAATGCTAACACAGTGATATGAACCTCGATATGCAAACACAGTGAAAGGAGGATGAATTGATGGAGGTTGTCTCGAGTATAGTTTGTTAGGGTCTTGGTCGTCTCATCTTGAATCTACTGAAGGAGAATTTGTGCCTAGGTTTTCCCCTCGAGGGGGGTTTTGCCCTAGAAGTGTGCCTATATCTTGTGTTCTCTTCTTTTGTTGCTTGGCATTAATATTGATGATAAGATAAGATAATTAAGAGGTCTAATTTATAATAATGATTTGGATCTTGAGGGGAGGCCCCCA
The DNA here is from genome assembly GCA_000404065.3 of Pinus taeda. Lineage (NCBI taxonomy): Eukaryota > Viridiplantae > Streptophyta > Pinopsida > Pinales > Pinaceae > Pinus > Pinus taeda. The sequence goes on from APFE031340076.1 coordinate 386,720, forward strand.
AGGTCTAAAAATTGAAATGGATCTTAGGTTGGAGGCCCCCAAGATCTGAAAAATTGCAATGCTAGAAAGAAAAGGAGAGAACACACAATAAATAAAACCACAAAGAAACTTGTTTTTATTAAAACATATAATAATTATAAAGGCTACATTGTGGTGGAAAATCTATCATTTTACAAAATGCGCCTTGTTACTTATATCCTTTTTTTGTTACAATACCACATGTAAATTCCATGGGTGGGTAAATACCATGGGAAAATACCATGGGTGAATAAATACCACGGGTGGATCCTACTTACAATACCATGGGTGGATGCCACTTACAATACTATGGGTGGGTAAATACCATGGGAAAATACCATGCGTGAATAAATACCACGAGTGGATCCTACTTACAATACCATGGGTGGATGCCACTTACAATACCATGGGTGGATGAATACCATTGGTGGATGCCATTTTCAATTCAGATCATTCCTCCCTCCTTAAGAAGCAATGGTCCCCATTGCGTGAAGTTCCATCCTGCTAAAGAGAAGGGTTTTGTGTTGTTAATCCATAACCATGATGAACGAAGATCCGAGGATAGAGATACCTTGTAATGCTTGTGACCAACTATGATACTAACATTGTGCGGCCTAGAAAATGGACTTTGATGAAGTTTGGGTTTGTGGATGACCCATAACCATGACAAACGAAGATCTGAGGATAGAGATACCCTATAATGCTTGTGACCAACTGTGATACTAAAAATGTGCGACCTAGCAAATGGAATTTGATGACAAGAATTTTGTGCAGTTGAACTATAACTGTGATGTTGATTGTTGATAAAGTTGCATGTGCCTACATAGAATGGGGTGGGAGGGCACGTCTCCAAAGAACCCAAGCCAAATGTTGCTATGATGAAACTGATGAACGTGAAGCAGGTGCCTAATAAAGAGGGGTGGGAGGGCACGTCTCCAAAGGGAACCCGCTCCGAATGCTGCTCCAGATTTAAAATGGACATAACTCGGTCAATATAACTCAGAATCTTTATTATAACCTGTTTTTGGAAAAATAATGACCATTATGCATCTTTCCATGCATTTGAGATCCTTATTTGGACACTCTAGAAACTCATATTCGCGTTGCAATTGTTCAGTCATCATAAAAGTTCTGAAAAAAATAGTTGATTTTAAATCAACGACATCTCCCTCATCCGAACTCCGTTTCGACCAATTTTTTTTTGAAATTGGGTGATTTTTTGAGAGAAGTTCAGATCTACAATCATTTTTTCTGAAATTTGAACAAAAAATGCAAAAAATGATAGGAGAGCCGCCATCCATGAATTGCCGTCAGAAAAATTTCTGCAACATAGCTGATTTTAAATCAACGATATCTCTCTCATCCGCACTCTAATTCAGCCGATTTTTTTTTGTTTTTGAATTTGGATATTTTTCGCAAATAATCTAGATCTGTTATTTGTTTTTGTAAAATTTTCACCAAAAGTTTCAGAGCTGATCTGCAAACGTGCCGCCCAAAAAACAATTATTGCAAAAAAATGAAAAAGAAAATTTCTTCCTGCTTTGCCCAAGAAAGTGCTCTGTTGAGGTTGTATCACATGCATGATTTTTTTTAAATATTGCTGCAAAAATTTGTAAGTGAAATATGAATCAAACCGTCATTCCCATGGAATCATAACTTGGCTCTGATACCACTGATCTAGATCTTGGGGGGAGGCCCCTAAGGTCTAAAAAATTGAAATGGATCTTGGGGGCGAGGCCTCCAAGATTGGAAAACTTGCAATGCCAGAAAGAAAAGGAGAGAACACACAACAAATAAAACCACAAAGAAACTTGTTTTTATTAAAACAAATAATAATTGTAAAGGCTACATTGTGGTGGATAATCTGTCCTTTTACAAAATGCGACTTGTTATGTATAACCTTTTGATGTTACAATGCCACAGGTAAATTCCATGGGTGAATGAATACCACGGGTGGATGTCACAATACCATGGGTGGATGTCACTTACAAGTGGATAAATACCATGGGTGGATGAATACCATGGTGGATGCCATTTTCCATTCAGATCAAATAATGAAAACATCACAAGTTAATGTCATAATAATGGAAAATCGTTTTAATTGCCATCTCTATGGATTTTCTAACATGGTATCAGAGCTATGGTCAAATTCAAAGGCAGTTTGAAGACAATTACAATGAAAATACAAGATTCCAATATGTCACAACAAAGAAGCTTGGTCAATCTCAACAGGAGCAGTGAAAGCTCAGTGCAAAATCTCAGAAGAAAATTTTGATGTCACAGTAATGAATTCGGGTATACAGTGAGACAGTAAAAGAATGAGTGATCAATTCAATGATCCTATAGAAAGAAGATCTCAGTGAGGGATTCAGTTTCGGTGTTACTACAATAATACAGTCTTGGTAACAACACATTGATATTCAGTGTTGCCACAAACAGAGATTTTTGATACCTACATAGTGAGCAATTCAGATACTTCCAGAGATTGGGTTCTTAGTATTTCGCGATGACATAGTTTAATGAAAATATCACCTCGCTATATATTATAGAGATGATTTCAGCTTAGATGGAGTTCGAACATCACAATAAGGCAATACGGATTAGGTGTCTTCACATCAAGAAAGTTTAAGTGCCACCATAGGGAATGAAGTCTCACTACTATAACAATGATATGATCTCAATCTTGGTGGAATTGCAGTGTTAAATTATTCAATGAAACCTCAAAAGCTTGCATATTTAAGAGAAGTTTTTCCTGTGATGGAGCCTCGTTGATCACAGTGAAGTTTTTAGGTGTATCTACAATCTCATTGCCATCTTAGTATTGTGATATTTTGGTGTAAAACACAGAGATGAAGGCTTCCGCAACACCACCATCTTTCGTTGTTATTACATGAAGAATCCGAAGTATGTCCTAAGGAAAATGAAATTGATAAAGCAACCAACTTGAAGAAAACAAGGAACCAAGTAAGTATTGTTGCTACAACAAGTCTAATATAATCAAAGGTATGTAAAATGCAAGGTACATATATTCATAAGTTTCTTATGGTTCATATAATTCTTAGTTACATCTAGTATAGGGTAAAGATAGTGTTCCCTAGATAACACACTAAAATCTCATATTAGAATCTTAATCTCTATCTTCTAGGTTTTACAAGTAGTATAGGATTTAAAAAAAAATATCAATGTTGATTGAAAAAGTGAATATCTTGATCTTCATAGGATTCCATCCTCCAAGATTATCTAACTTAAGGAATGAAATCATGTTCTTGGTATCACATGTTCTTCTTGAAAGTATGCATTATAGGTCATGGCTTACACTTCCTACAAGGTTTGTCAAGAAACATCTCTAGGTATGTCTTAGACTATAAAATTCTCTTTATCTTATTTTGAAATTTTACATTTCATGACGAACATTGTTATGTATAGCCTTGAATCACAATGAATCTTGTTCCAAGTGATTCATCACTTGATAAATCTACCCCTCATATTCTTAAATTTATTTTATGGAACCCTAGACAAGTTCTCTGGAAAACCCTAACCTAAGGGTACGCTGACAATGTGTGAAACCCTAGCCTGCTTAGGGTTATTGTGAAATGCTATTTGAAGTTTTTGTTGTTGATGTCATGTTTGGGATTTTGGTATGATCTTGAAATCTTAATTTGTTAGGGTTGAATGATGTTTGTCTGAGATCCTGAACCTTTGAAATTTTGGAATACTAGGGTTTTCTTTGCTATGCTATGAAACCATAGATATTTAGGGTTTGTTTGGGTCAATAAGAAAAACCCTTGTTATGTATATAGATTCCTAGGAATGAAACCCTAGGTATGTGTTCATTTGGTTGAAACCCTAGCATGTTCTAGGTCGATATATATCTAATAAATTAATATTGCCTGATATATGATGTGCTTATAATATGTTGATGAATTCCTAGATATATATGTTGACCTAAGTGTTAATGGTCATGAGTCTTAGGGTTTGGAAACAAGCCCTAATCAAAGTTTGATGGTCTAGGATGATGTTTTGAAAATCTAGGGTCTTGCAGATAAACCCTAGGGTTTGTAAGATTGAAATCTAGGGCTTACATCAAACCTTAGTAGACACTAGTCATGATGTTGATTAAGCTGCGATTGGTTTTGATTGTTGAAGTTTATATATGAAATCTAGGATATGTGTGGAATCCTTTGTGAGGAGTCTAATACACGAATTTTGAAAGTTGTTAGATTCGGTGATTTGATTTGTTTCTAGGGTTTTCTATATGAAGGAATTTGTCATTGAATGAATATTGAAACCTAGATATAAGGATTTTAATATCTTGATGAGTTGTGAATGTGATTTAGGGTTTGTAACAAAACCTGGCAAGAAGTTGAAGTATTGAAGTATAGTCTCTAGCTGATTATGTTTGTAAATGCTTCCATTGTTATAATATTTTTATATGGCTAACTTCATGCTTCTATAACTTTGGTTGTACTTGTTATCTAAGTGGTGAAGGTACACAATCTTCAAGATGGTGAAGATGTTCGTTGATATGATAAGCATGATGTGAATAGTGATAAGTCTGATGAGATGACTGGAAGCTGTCAGGTCAATTTACTATGTAAACTAACACAGGTGTTTTACTTTTCAATCTGGGTTTGTAGACTTGGAAGCACATCCAAAGTATATGGATTTCAGGTAAAGTCAATTTCGGAATGCAAGCCTCAAAGGTTAAAGGAAATGCATATTACAAATAAGTTCTAAGTTTAAAGAAACTAAAAAGTCTACGATTGAAGATGTAGTAAGCGAAGGAAGAGGCTCCTAACTTTGGAGGTCTTGGTTTTCCTTCCCCACAATACTGTCCTCAAGAAGAGAAACTAAAGAGCAGCAATTTGTGATGTGTAGAAAGAAAGAGAAGAGGCTCCTAACTTAGGTGGTCCTAGTTGTCCTTCCTCACAATTATACTCCAAAAACATTACCATTGCATCAAATCATAAACTGGAAATCAAGAAACACTTCAAGAAATGCAAAAGGATGATTTTTAGTTGTGATTCATAATTTGATAGAAAGAGAATTTAACTTAAATCCTTGGTTTTCCTTTCGTACGAAAATTAGATTTTCAACCAAAATCATACAAAAATCATAACACATCTAGGTCACAAAATCATAAAACTGAAACAGGAAATATTGAATCAAAACTATGCTAATTTATACAAAATTTAACCAAAGTGTACTTATCTTGGTATGGGGCCCCTCCAACCTTACCTTGTACACCTGAAGAACTCTTCAGCTACAACTAACTCGATAAAACACTCACAACATGAACAACAATAGAACAATAGAATTGATTCTTCAAATTATCTCAAAAGTCTCCAATTGTCTTAATACAAAATTACACTTCCTTCACACCTTTGAATGGTCCATAAACTTTGTTTAAATAAGAAAATCATAAACAAACTTTTCTATAATGTCTCTAACAGCCTTATTAATCCTAATACATCCATTCAGGTCGAACTCATCAAGTCTGGTTCACAAAATTAGGAAAAATCTCACAAAATAAGAAATCTGCCCCTTTTTACTAGGGATTCCTGAATGAAAGGTCAAGTTTGACTAGCATTGACCGGACATGTTTTTGCTCAGTTTGATTGAACCAATAGGTTTTTCTTCATCCTTGGTTCCCAAGCTTTCCAAATATGCACTCAGATCTTGCCCAGGTGTCCTGCACATATGATTTTAATAGAGCTATTATGAGAATTTTTAATGCAGTCCAAATTTACTCTTAAAACCCAATTTTTACAAAAAATTCCAAAATTTGAAAAACTTAATTTAGTTACCTAAATATGAAAAATAGGACTAAAATGAAGCACTTTAAAGAGAAATGAGAATATGATGGTAAATAAATGGATTTAGGATAGGAAAAAATGACCAAAATTGAGGGCCAACATCTCCCCCTTGTTGATGTTCAAGCATGTCCTCCTTCGTTTGATATTATATCCCTGTATACTAACTAACTTGTTGATGTACTTGTGGCTTCGAGCCTTGAAGATGAAGCTTCCTGTTGAGCTACCTGTAAAAGGATATCTATGCCTTCATGCCCTTTTTCTCCTTCCATGTAGATGACATTCTGTACTTTTTCTCCAAGTTCCTTTTCTCTGTTTTTCTAAAAATAAATTCCATCCTCTCTCTTTAAAGTGTCACCCTTTGTAGTATTCTTCACCTATTAGTGGCAAACTTTGTGGCTTGGGCTATGTGTTCCGGAGTAATAGGAACAAAAATATCTTCAACTCTGGATTTTTTTCATTGTCAAAATTGGTTACAAACTCCTTTGTAACTTTTTCATTGTGTCCATTAAATTTCCTTAAAAATTCTAATAACGCTTCTTGGTAAAGTTTTTCTATTGTTTTTCTGCTCCAGTTTTCCAGTTGAAACCCATTTGGTTCAATCCTACTTCCCATAATGAAATTTGGGTGTTTTTGTTCCTTTTGTTTTTTGTACCAATATAAATAACCCTCTACTGTAAATAATCTCATGACATAACAATAACTCTTTGTTTGTTTTTTTTGTTTTTTTCTTTGCAAGTTTAATATAACAGAGAAATCATATTTATAACCAAAGGATATAGATTTTTCTTGGTATATGTATTGGAAAACAAGGTTTGCTTTCAAAAATCACAAGAGTGTGACTTACCCAGACTTGATATGGACTTTTAGGAGTATATGAAGAAGTTTTTTTTCACTTTGAATACTTTTCGATGATGAGGAAAAAAAAAATCTCGGGCTTCAAATTTATGAAATACCACTTCTATTTCTGTTGATGTGGAGAGAAGGTTTTGTTTCAACGCCTTGAAAATGCTTTTTTGGAAAATACCCTGTATCTTCAATGCCTCAGAAATCACTTTTTTTTTTTAAATAATCTTCCTAGAAATAGATTTATGAAAAATACCTTCTTAGAAATCGATTTTTTTTTAATACCCTTTCTCATAAACAGATTTCCAAAAAAATATGTTGTATCTTCAATACCTCATAAATTAATTTTTTTAAATAATCTTCCTCAGTAATCAATTTCTGGAAAAATAAATCAATTTACAGATCTTCTGTCTTTGGGAAATTCGATTTATTTTTGCCACCAACAATCCATCTCCAACGATGAAATTGATTTTTCTTTGCCACAAATGTTTATTTCTAGCACTGAAATCGACTTTTTCTTTACTATAACAGTCTATCTACAACAATGAAATTTACATGACTAATTCCTTTAATAGATTTCTTCTTTATTCATAATTTGTATGTTGTTATACATGGTGAAGAGGTATGAAAGTCGCAGAGAAATCAAGTGTTGTAATATAAACAAATTCAAAGCTTTCCCGAACTGTTTTGGACCGTTGACTAGTTAAAAGATCGATTTTGATTTTCTAAGTTTACATTTCTTACCCTGTCTCAAAAATCGAATTTGATTCTAAATGAAGCACTCCTCTCTATCCCTCAGAAATCAAATTTGTAGAGGATTTTCTCACTTAGAGAAATCAAAATTGGAGATGTACCAATTATCCAACGTATGCAACAGAACCATTCATTCATTACTGCCTTTGAGAAATTGATTTTTTTTAAGATAGGAATGAAAATCAACCCACTCTGTCTTCTCAGAAATCAAAATCAAACCTCTGGAAATGAACATTTTTTTTTATTACCTCAGAAATCGAAATATAATTTTGTTCCTATGCTGGAGAAATTGGACACCAAAAAATGCTTTAAACTAACCATTGGATGCTCTGTTTGTTTGAAAATCGAATTCCAAGAATGAACAGGATTTCATTATCTCAAAAATTAAATTAACCACTGCATGCATCTATTTGCTTGGAAATCGATTTCTAAAAAAACATTCTACAGGTCTTTGTTATTTCGACATTTCTTTTTAATAGCACCACCTTTCACTGCATATTTAAAAGAAATCGGCTTTTATTTTAATACCCTTTCTTAGAAATCGAAATCTGGAGCTGGAGAAATCGAATACTTGAGAATGCTCAAATTAATCACTGCATGCACTCATTCATTCATTGCCCGTTCAGAAGTCGATTTTTAGAAGGAAATCAATTTTTTCGGTGCTTCTGCAACGACCCCCATGCATTTCGGACTTTAACTGGACTTGTTTCACACACTTGTAGCTTGAACATAGATTTTTGATGCCACTACGCAGTTGAAAACTCAGATTGCCACCAACGTTTTCCTTGCTCAGAGTATATCACATTGTCAACTGAGGTTTTACACTGCCAGTTATTTAGATGCAAATCTTAGACTTTGGATATCATAAAAAAATAGAACTAATTGCATTTCATTTCTATTCAAACTCAACTTGCTGTCTCTACAAAATTTACGGGATTTGGATGGAGATTTCAGCGTTTTAGTTGGCGGGATTATCATTAATGAAACACAACTTTCTCCTCCGCTATTAAAAACTCATGCATACCCTACGTGAAAGATGCAGCCAAGGTATATACTATCGAATTTGCATTCCCATTTTTCTTTGTGCATGAAGGCACTGAAATGTTGCCTCTCTATGTGTTGCTCAACGTTCCTTTAACTTCTGTGTATACTCTGCGTAGGTGTTGAATCCCTTGATTTTCTCTATCTGAAGGTGCTCTCTGTTCTGTTAAACATTACTCCCTATTCTGCGTAAATGTTTGACCAATTTTGTTGTGTTTTTAATTCTCTTCCACTGTGGCTTACACCTGTCCCTTCGATTTCAAAAACCGACCATGCTTTGTACCAAAACCATTATTGATTTTTATGTGCTGACTTGGTTATGGTCTGTTTGCTTCTTTTATGTTTCAAAGGTATCGACTTGGTTATGGTATGTTTGCTTCTTTTATCATATGTTTCAAAGGTATTTGTTTGATCTCATATGCGCCCATCATTTCACTCTTGGATGCATTTCATATCCACCCATTTCAGTAATCGATAACCATGCCTTTGGTACATATGCCTTTGCACCCATTATTCATTTTGTTTTTTTTTTAAGTTTAAGACATATGTTTTATATGCGCCCTCCTTGCATATATTTCCTTCATATGGACTTTAATTTCATTCATGCGCCTTGCATTGCATTTCATTTAGTAATTATTTTGATCCTTACACTTTGCATTGCATTCTATTTAGTAATTACTTCGATTTATTCAAAGTCTTTTTTTATCATAGTTGATTCCTCCTCTTTATCTTTTAGGGTGAATGTTTTTCCCTTTCTATGATGCATTTTTTTCATAATAATTACTCTTTTTGAAATGACCATTTGAAGGTCATTTCAAGACCCATAATAGAGTAAGTTTTCACTTTAGATCATGTAAATGCATCATTAATATCATAGCATTATAACTCTTTACATCAAAATACATCTTTGTTCTCCTTTTTATGATACTAACCCTCTTTGTTCTTGTTTGGTAGGCATATGAGACTAATCCTTCTTGTTTTGTAGGCAATTTTCCATGAGACAATTTTTTTTTGGCCCAAAAAGGAGATGTAGCCAAAAAAGTTTGGTCAAAAATGCAAATGAATGTGGTTGAGTGAATGATGAATTGATGAATGTAAGGTTATAATAAGGTTAATGAACGTAATAAGGTGAATGAATAATGTAAGAGGTAAATGTATATAATGTAGGGTGATGTAGGATATAGGGTAATGTAGGATGATATATACATGGATAGAGATACTGCATATTCAAGTTTAAACTAGTATATCAATCTTAGAAAAATTTTCAAAATCGAAGACATTAAGAATACTTTAAACTTACAGTACTTTCCTTTCGCTTGATAACTCATTGTCAATGATTTTCATCTATTGATGATGACCTTAGCTCTTTTGTCAACACTCTACCTTTTTATAATGATGATGATACTTTGACCTCAAAATGAATTCTGTTGAATGATTTTGCTGGATTGTAGATGCTTGTAGCTGCTTCTCAGGTCCCTTTGATGTTGATTTTAAGATGAATAATCAAGTACCTTTTGCAATAACATATGACATTGATCTTGTTCAGGTCCCTTACTAATAAATATTGATTATGATGTCTCAGGTCCCTTCTGCAATACAACTACTTGACATTAAACAGATTGCATAGTTTGTTGGTTTATTATGAATCTCCCCCCTTATCGACCTTGAGACTTGTCCTCAAGTCTTTGAATTTTGGAGGATGATTCTGCAAAATGAAATTGAAAAACATAAAAGAGAATTCATATTGGCCAAACAAGTTGGTTTTCCGATATGAATTCGAGTTTGTATTATGCCAGTATCCTGGATTTTCACAACCAAACTCCTTTATTATTTATTATTTATTATTTTCTTTTACTTTTCTGGATGGTGGCAGGGTATCATGGTGTAAGGAAGTATGGAAAGCTTATGAAAGTAAGACAAGTTGAAATCATGATCTAGGAGTAGATAGATAGATAGATAGATAATAGATTAGGACTTCAATATGGTAGATCTGAATGATTGTGAAGCTTAGCATGCAATATATTAGATCTGAATGATTGTGAAGCTTAGCATGCAATATGGTAGATGAATGAAATCACGAACAATATGGATTATGAAAGGATTCTTAGGCAATGGATGTGACTTATCATGATACAAAACTTGACTTCATCTTCTAATGATTAGCTTCATGCATTTTGCCTCGATCTCGATTCATGTTGTAGGGTTGTTGGTATTGTTGGTCAACAACAGAGAGAAAGCTTCAAGAGTTTTGAGTTTCTTTGAATGAAATCAACATCAGGTGAATTCCACTTAATTTGACTTGGATATTTACAATTCATATTCTCATATATGAATTTTTAAATATTGATTTTGAAAATCCTTCCTCCATGGAATTGTCCCTTCAAATCTTCCTGAGACCTGTAAAAACATACATTTGCCTGCAATACAATATTATATGATGGGGAAGAAAGGTGTTTAGTATCTCTTCTTCCAAGAAACATGTAAAATAATTACCAAAAATTCTTAACAACAAGTCCAAATATGATATACAAAGAAAATCCATTCGTTTACCCCTTGAGGAATGGTGGCCAACCTAGACCTCCTAGCGGTATTTTGTTCACAAAATCTTTATTTTATGTCCAATTAGAGTGATTCCAAATCCACGTTGAAATGAATTCAAATGGATACTTCTAGTATAAACAGGTTTTCAAAATGGTTTAAAATGATATGCCAAAAATGATGAATAATTCCATGTCTAATAGAGCTGCTTGTGAATGTTTGACTAGACCAACAGTCACTATTTGGAGTGTAACTCTTTCGTTAAAAATCGGATCAATGTGATTCAACTTGGAGATTAAATGAGATTCCTTTTTGTATATCCAATAGAAACAAGTTTTTAAAATCCTTAGGTCTGATATCACAAAATTGTTGATGAACATACCTAGGAGGCAAAGTTTCACTATGTTGATTTTAAGACATGCACTCACTAAATGTGGCATAACTTTTTCATTTGTCCTCCAAATGGGATGATTCAAATTGTTTATTGATCTAGACTTGAATATATATCTCCCATATAAACAGGTTTTTAAAATAAGATTATTTGGTATGTTAAATATGCCAATGAATAGTCAAGGCCTAGAATTGTCACCATGTATATTTTTCAACAAGCAGTTACTATTTTGAGCATAACTTTTTTCATATGATATTAGATTGAGGTTATTCAAATTGATTTGGAAACTAGTTTCCAAGGGATATATTCCCTATAAATATCATGTTAAAATGTTTCCATTAGACCCCTCAAATCAAGGCTGTACTAACTCTATCCTCAAAATTTCACTTGAGACCTAGTTTTTATTTTGATCATTTTTTTATTTTTTATTTTTTATTTGAGATCCAAATTGAAAATTTCAAAATCGATTTAAAAACTATATTTCAAGAGATACCTTGTTTAAAATCATGATTTGAAAACGATCTTGCATTTTTCCATGAAATCCTTCCAAATGAATTTTGAATAATGATTTGAAGAATTTATTCATGAGAGTTTGTTCCAAAAGTCTTATTGTGAACTTGTTCCACCTATTTATTTATCTATTCTATTCTATCCTACTCTATTGTATAAAAAATAAGTCATTCTCCCAAGTATAAGAGAATTTCCAATGCATCCATTTACGTAACAAGATCATAAGTAGATTCATATCCAAGTTTGAAAAATATACCTTAATGAATACTTGGACTTGAAAAATTAGTTGATCATAAAGATTTTGATGCTAAAGAATGTTGAAAAATGGAGTGGTGTTGTGGCCTAATGACTAGTTGAAACCAAGTTTTGAAACGCTTTGTTTGTTTGGTTCTCCTTAATTGTCATATCACAAATTTCTTCTTGTGGAATGTGTTCAAAATCATGAATGCACAAGGGATCATATGCTAGATATTCTTTTTCTAGATTTATTGTTTGAACTTCATCATATGTGATCCATAACTCATTAATCTCCTTGCAAATATAACTAGAAGAAACTTCTAGGTTCTCTTCTTGTGGATCCTCTTCATGGATGCTTTGTTTCTCTTCTATCTTTTGAGATGAAGATTCATCTCTAGTGACCATTCTAAATTGTGGGAAAGGGTTTAAAAATATCCTTGTGGTGGCATACCCTCCTTCTCTAAATGACTTCTTTAACATCATGTTGTGTAGATCTTTGTTTTGCAAATGGATTTTGTAGTTAGTGAATTTCACTAGTGGTTGGGGGTTTTGTTTTGGGGATCTACCTTTCTAATTTCTGTCTAAATGTAAATAACCATAATGAAAAATGTTTTTGTTTTTGTGTTTTGTTTAAAGCTTCCTATTTTGACTAAATATGAGTGTTCTTCCCCAACAACGACGCCAAAAACTTCAGGTCAATTTACTATGCAAACTAACGCTGGTGTTTTACTTGTTAATCTGGCTTTGTAGACTTGGAAGCACATCCAAAGTATATGGATTTCAGGTAAAGTCAATTTTATAAGGCAAGGCTCAAAGGTGAAAGAAAATGCATATTACAAATAAGTTCTAAGTTTAAAGAAACTAAAAAGTATCTGATTCAAGATGTAGTAAGCAAAAGAAGAGGTTCCTAACTTAGGAGGTCTTGATTGTCCTTCCTCACAGTTCTACTCCAACAACATTACCACTACATCGCATCATAAACTGGAATTCAAGAAACAATTCAAGAAATGCAAAATGATGATTTTTAGTTGTGATTCATAATTTGATAGAAAGAGAATTTAAATTAAATCCTTGGTTGCCCTTTCATACGAAAATTAGATTTTTAACCAAAATCATCCAAAAAACATACATAAATCATAACACATCTAAGTAAATCATAAAACTGAAACAAGAAATGTTGAATCAAAACTATGCTAATTTATACAAAATTTTACCAAAGTGTACTTAGCTTGGTATGGGGGCCCTCCAACCTTGCCTTGTACAACTGAAGAACTCTTCAGCTACAACTAACTTGATAAAACACTCACAACATGAACAACAATAGAACAATAGAATTGATTCTTCAAATTATCTCAAAAGTCTCCAATAGTCTCAATACAAAATTACACTTCCTTCACACCTTTGAATGGTCCATAAACTCTGTTTAAATAAGAAAATCATAAACAAACTTTGCTATAATGGCTCTAACAACTTTATCAATCCTAATCCACCCATACAAGTTGAACTCATCAATTCTGGTTCACAAAATCAGGAAAAATCCCACAAAATAAGAAATATGCCCCTTTTTACTAGGGATTCCTGAATGACAAGTCAAGTTTGACCAGCATTGACTGGGCCTGTTTTTGCTCAGTTTGACTGAACCAATAGGTGTTTCTTCATCCGCAGTTCCCAAGATTTCCAAATATGCGCTCAGATCTCGCCCATGTGTCCTGCACATATGACTTTAATAGAGTATTACGAGAATTTTTAATACAGTCCAAATTTACTCTTAAAACCCAATTTTTATTTTTATTTTTCCAAAAATTGGAAAACTTAATTTAGTTACCTAAATATGCAAAATAGGACTAAAATGAAGCACTTTAAAGAGAAATGATGGAACATGGTGGTAAATAAATGGATTTAGGATAGGCAAAAATGACCAAAATTGAGGGCCAACAAAAGCCATCAAAGGTTCTACGATGATGAAAAGAAGAAGCTGATCTCCTTGAGTTAAGAGGGAGCCTGGATAGAAGATATCTTCGTGAGTTCAGAGGGAATATGGATAGAAGAAATCTCCCTGAGTTTAGAGGGAGAGCATACTTTTGATTGGAGAAGGAATGATATGTTGCTGCATGTGAAGTAGGAAAGGAAAGTGTATGATTAAGGAATATTCTGTCAAATATTTTGTTGATAGTCCCACTGTGTTGAGAAGCAACATCTCTTGTCTGAAATACCCATTAGGCTTGTATTTTATTATGCACATGTGAAAGTATTATTGATTGAATTTGTGTTTATACATGTAAATATCTCAAGGTTTTGATAGCATGCTGGTTATCAATCAGTTTGATTGGGAGAGATTGGTTATCCTTGATATGCTGGATCAAGGAGTGTTGAGGCTTTGTGAGTGAAGCATTGCCTGGGAGGACATCTGACCGACACTTTGTGTTGATGTCTAGGTCTCGAAGTTGGAAAGGTGGCGTTGGTCATTGAGCTCTATCACACACCTAGATCTTTGGGTCGATGGTTAGCATGCATGCCTGATGGTACCTAGAGGGGATGAAATATTGAGTCCATCTTAGTCGCACCTGGATAGATTTCCCTGGTCAGGAATCTAGTATGTGGCATTACAGTGCCTAAATTGTTGATAGACCAATGGATAGATTTCCCTAGTAAGGAATCCAGTCCATGGCATTGTGGTGCCTAAACTTCTTCATAGATGATATGGTTTGAGATATTCCTTGTAGCTCTTTGGTTATATGTAAATATGAATACCTCCCTAGTTAAGAGGTATTGTTGGAAAATGTAACTAGCTTCGGTCTTCATGTAGTATATTTGTCAAAACAAAGTGGAAATTATTTTATTATTATTTTAATTTGACTTATTAAAGCACAAGTTTCATGCTTGGGTCATTTGTCTTAGGTCAAGGCTATATTGTAGGCTTTAGGTTATTTTCTAAATCAATTTAAAGACTCCATCATGTTAAGTCTCCTTACTGTTAAAAGTATTCTCTTCTAGTTGGCCTCAAAATTATATATCAGCATGTCAGTTCAATTCAATGACGTTGCTCTTCAAAAGTGTCACGTCGGCCCATTAATGATGAACGAACCACTATATATACCCAACTGAGATTTTTGCATTTCATCAACTAAGCAACTAAGATTTTAGAGTAAGTTTTGGTGGTCTTTGTGGAACATTTTCGGTGATCTGAGGACATAAGTTCAGGAAATAATTTCAGAGAGAACATTTTTGGTGATGAAACAAAAGCTTGGATTTCACAAGAGAATTGCGTTGATCTTAGAGATGATGTTTGGGTAAGAGATTTGATGATTTGGGTGTGTACACAACTCCTACAATTCGGTTCTATACCTCCAACAGTTCATTGATATGTTACCACAATTAGAATCCACAAAAATATCCATTTCAGTGACTCGGTGCTACTTACAATTTGGGTACTACTATAGTTCAGTCCCACTACAATGATCAATTTTGTTTGACATCACAGTGAGAAGGTTCCACAATAAAGTGATGAAGTTTCGTTGACATCACAGTGAGAAGGCTCCACAATAAGAAGACCTCAGTGGTTCTGCAGTAATGATGTTTCGGTATGGCAAGTATTCAATGCTAACACAATGATATGATCCTTGGTATGCAAACACAGTGAAAGGAGGATGACTTAATGGAGGTTGTCTCAAGTCTAGTTTATAAGGGTCTTGGTTGTCTCATCTTGAATCTACTAAAGGAAGAATTTGTGATTGGGTTTTCCACTCGAGGGTGTTTCACCCTGGAAGTGTGCCTATATCTTGCGTTCTCTTCTTTTGTTGCTTGGCATTAATCTTGATGATAAGATAAGACAATTAAGAGATCTAATTATAATAATGAAAACATCACAAGTTAATGTCATAATAATGGAAAATCATTTTAACTGCCATCTTTATGGATTTTCCAACATGAGGAACTATACACAATGGCAGACATGACTCCATTTCATCATCTCAGTGAAAGAATGATTAAGGGATATACTCTTGATTAGTGCATGATGAAATTGGGTCATAAACATCCGAGTCTTGGTCCACCATGTTATTCTGTTCTGGTTCAAATATTTTGTGGATGGAGACAATTTTCTTAAAGTATTCCATTCTTTCGACTGCTAAAACACTAATATGGAATAGGAAACGATCCTTGAAAGCTGAATTCTTGTTGCTTAAATGATTTAACAATCTTCATTGTCACCTGTAATAAATCCCTTTTCACCCGTAAATAAATGCAGAACACTGTGTTTTTATTGGGTAAAAAGAAATCTTTATAAATAGAGCACTTAATAAAAAATTTCCAGATAACAAATTGTTGTATCCATTGATTTGATGTAATTACTAGATCAATAATGGCAATTGAGTGCAAAGATGAGAAACAAATGATATTTAACACCATAAGAGAATCACACACTAAATTTGTTAAGGGACACGTCTTGCTTCTTGGTGAGTGTGGGATTTGAATGGTGTTTTATACTTCGGGTTGGTTCAAAATCCACAACACATATTCATCGTTGATCTCTAGCTTCCCACAATCTCGACCTTTGAACCATGTAATACAAAATGGTACTTTGGCCTTTGGCTCTTTGAAATATCCCACACAAAATAGAGTAAAATACTTGTCGTTATTTAAATATCCCAACTCTTGAATGCATAGATATATATATATATATACACTCCAACATTGGGTTCCTTTTGTTGGTAGCTATTCACATCCGACATGTGATGCTTCATACATGTTGGAGTAAAATTATTCTGACTTGGAGATTGAGTCTAGGAACCCAATATTTTTTTGTAAAAAAAAACTATAACCATGTATATGAACCTAATGTATAACACTAACCTTCAAAAAATTTGATACCAACTATAATTTTTTTGCAAAACATTATAAAAAAATTAATATGTGATAACATACCCTTAAACCCTTAAGCCTTAATCCGTAAACCCTTAAGCCATAAACCCTTTATCCCTAATCACTTAATACAAAAGCCTTAAATAACCTACACCCCATGTTCATTCCCTATAACTATTATCATTCCTAATTCCTAATCCTAAATCCATAACCATTATAATTACTAACCCCACGATGTCCAATCCTTATCACCCCTAAATCGTATAACACATAACAACTATAATCCCAAGCCCCTATAACCCTTAATACCTACTAATTTTGACCCCTATTCTATTATCTAATATAGCTTGTAACCATAACCACTATATCCCAAAAAAATAACCCTATCACCGTTAAATCTTGAAATGTAATCATTATCACTAATAAACTCTTAGTCATAACAACTATACTTGTTAACTAGTAACATATATGATCCATAACCTAATCCCATAGACAAACATATTCTCTAACTCCTATATGCCCTAGATGGGAATGAGGAATGATGATAATGAGACTGCATGATGAACGTTGATGCAAATGTTGACAATCTCAAATTAGATTATGTGGGTATGTCAAGCATCTTTGAGCCTTGAAACCCTCACATACCATGAAGGCATGTGCCTAGTCTAACCATGTTAAATTTTGATGTATACAGGCATAATTTGAAGGAATTTCAACGTTGGCCCTATTCACTTCTCACCGTGTGGCATCAGTGGATGACATTGGTGATGGGCATGTTGGAAGATATACCATAACATTTAAAGAGAGTTCGACAAAGATTCCTTAAATGGGAATGAGGAATGATGACAATGAGACTACATGATGAACGTTGATGCAAATGTGGATGATCTCAAATATTATGTGAGGAAGTCAAGCAAACCCTTGCACACCATCAGTGCATGTGTCTACTCTAACCATGTCAAATTTCGATGCATACAAGAACAATTTGAATAAATTTCAACGTTGGCCCCATTCACTACTCACCGTGCGGCGTCGATGAATGGCATTGGTGATGGGCATGTTGGAAGACATTTCAAGAGAGTTTTGACAAAGATTCCATAGATGGGAATGATGAATGATGACAATGAGACTGCATAATGAATGTTAATGAAAACGTGGATGATCTCAAATATTATGCAGGGACATCATGGATCCTTTACTATTAAAACCCTTGAATACTGTCAAGGCATGCGTCTAGTCTCTAACAATGTCAAATTTCGTCGCATACAAGAATAGTTTGAAGCAATTTCAACGTTGGCCCCATTCACTGCTCACCGTGCGACATCGGTGGATGACATTGGTTATATGTATGTTGGAAGATGTTTCATGACATTTCAAGAGAGTTCTAATAAATCCCTAAATCCACTAACCCCTAAGCCTACATTGACCTTTAAATCCTTAAGCCCTAATCCCTAAATTAAGTACCCTTAATCCCTCAACCCTAGTTAATCACTAATCCCTTAATGACCCTTAAAAACTTAAGCCCTAATCCCTAATTCCTTAATTCATAAACCCTTACTCCCTAAGCACTTAAACATTAATCCCTTAACTCATAATCCCTAAGCCATTAACCATTAAATTACCTAACCCATAAGCGTTAAATCCCTTAGCTCTTGACCCTTAATGCATTAAACCCTAACTCCTAATCCCTTAACCCTTAATCCCTGTACCCCAAATCCCTAAATCCCATAATCCTCAAAGCCCCTATCCACTTAACCCACAACACCTTAATTAATTAACTATTTAGGCATATCTGGCACTAAATATGGTGTTAAAAAGTGAGAAAACAAGGCATAAATTTACGCGATACATGACAAGCTAAATCTGGCACAATTTATGGTGTAAATTTCTGGCACGATTTCTAGCATAAATTTATGGCGCAATTTTTGGCATAATTTCCAACACAAATTGTGACGCAATTTTTGGTGCAATTGTCAGCATTAATAATGCCTAATTTAGCACCTAAATGATTTCGTCAGTGCAAAATTGCCAAAAATAGCGTCATCCTTATAAATAGTGCCATTTTTTTCAAAAAGTTGGAGGAAAATACGCTAAAACAATCCTTGGAAGCAAAAAATGGAACTAATCACATGGGTTTGTTGAAGTGCTCATTTATAGGGAGCAGGCAGGTCAACAAGTTTGAAGGATGCCATAATGAAGCTGTGTCGAGAATAGAGGAAAGTGAATGGTGAATTCCAAGTGGATCTACAAGTATGCAGTATATGTCAACATAGAGAAGTACAAAGCAAGATTCAAGCATTCACCCAGAAAGAGGGAGAAGAATATGACAAAACGTTTGCTTTAGTTGCCAGGTACACTTATGCTAAAATTTCTATTTATTTGAAAATTGCACCATGTAGATCCAAAGATAGCTTTTCTCAATGATTTAAGAAGAAGTGTACATAAATATACCTTGGGGATTTTAGATACATGAGAAGAAGTCTCATGATTACATGCTAAAGAAAGCTTTGTACGATCACAAGTAGACACATTGGACTTGGTATTCTTGGATTGATCGATCTTGGTTGATCTTTTTATTGCGTGACTTATTTATAATGGAAATAGAAAGACTTACATGAGAAAGGGTGCAATAGTGGCATAAGGATTTTCTTCAGTGATAAAGAGAACTGCCAAGCTCCGCTTCAATGTCAGAGGGATTTGACATCTAAGTTCAAGATGAAGGAACTTGGTTGAATACATTACTTCTTAGAACTAGAAGTGTGGTAGAAGCTAGGTAATCATACTATCATGATCCTTTAGATATTTAGGATGAAAGATAGCTAATCTGTGTCCACTTACATGATAATTAATCTGAAGAATCTAAGTGGCAGAGAGAGCAACGAGATTTCTATAACAAGGTCTGCTTCAGTGTCAAGCAGTTGTTGTGATGGTTCTAGGTGGGTTCCAGTGGAGGAAGCAGTTGTAGGGATATACAAATTCATATTGGGAAGAGAGTGCAAAGACAGGAAGAGCACATTAGGATGATGATTCAATTTGGATTTTGCTTGGGCACGAAGCAACCATATGCCACACTCAGGACTGTAGGAGCTAAGTATACTGCAACTAGTTTGGTGAATTGTGAAGCAATGTGGCTTCAGTAACTACTCGAAGGATTGTTTAATTAGGTGCAGGAGGCGACCATGATGATATGTCAAAGAGCATACCGAGACATGGTATAGAAGGGAGCAGTGAGACTCACAAACCTAGGGTGAAGTTTGTACAATTCAGGGACAAGCTTGAGAAGTTTTTATACTTCAGGGAGAATATTGAGAAGTTTATATAGTTCAGGGACAAACCGAAATGGTTGAGAATATGTCCCTTGTTAGAGGGAATGATGATGTTGTTTCATCAAGTGGCAAACATTCTCCTTAGGTCAGAATATAGACAGGTTAAAGTATTGACCAGGGACCACAAAATGTGGCTAGGGAGAATGGCCCATAGAGCATCACGACCCAGAGTGCTCCCCAGGTGGACGAGAGAGTGGCTCTAGAATTGGGTAGGAGAGTTACCATTCAATTAGCATGCAAGAATGGTAATATCCCCTGGTGTTTACCAAGTTCCAATTCACGAATTGGATAATTGGTGAATTGCTCCAAGTGGTGACTTGTTGAGCATGATGTTGATGCAGGATTCTTTCCACAAGCAGTGGATTGACACATCAACATAACTAGCTCATGCAACAACATTCATTCTCTATGAGTCAAGTATGTTTACTAAGAATAGGCAAAATGGTCCGACAGAGGACAAACATTCTCCCGAGTCAAGTATATTGACTAGGTTAGGAAGAATGGTCCTAGAGGCCCAAAATTACTCAACCATAGAGTTGAGTAGGTTCCTTTTAGCATTAGGCTCAATGTACTCTCCAGATAGGTTGAGTGAGCCCATTTAGCATCATGGCCTAGAATGAGGCCCTTAGATTTGGGACCATAATACTAAAATGGATTGAATGTGTCCCTAGGGTTTCACAACGAGTCAAGGAGATTGACTAGGGTGATGGTGAACCAGGATTAGTCAATATACCATAGGTCAGAAGCACCGACTAGAATCATGGTGACTAGATGATGCTAATGATGTGCTATAGATCAGAGATGCTAACCAAAATTATGGTACTTAGTTGATGTTGTATATTTCTACCATAGGTTAAAGATGTCGACCATGATTATGGAAATTAGATGATTTCGATGTCGATGATAAATGATGAACCTTTTCTTAAAGAATTTTTTGAACAAGAGAACATCTGATAGTTATTATGAATACCTCCCTAGCTAAGAGGGAGTGTTGAATTTTGTAGCTATGGTCGATCTTCATAATTAATATTTTAGCCCTTGAAATATGTATATGAAAAATGTAAGACATGTTCTCAGTTTCAAATGAGAAAATTTGAATTTTAAATTTTGAATTTTTGGCTTCCAAACTTGTCAAGTTGGTCCTCCTTTAAGTCAAGTCAGCCCCAAGTGAAGAGACAACCATTTAGGCTAGAAAAACACTATATATAGGGCACTTGACCTCCGCCTTCAAGCACAGTTCGATTTGTCACAAGACAAGAAATATTTTGGGCATCCAAATAAAGGAAAAGAAGAATAAGGACAAAGAATAAAGACAAAGACATCTCAAGTATATTTTTTTTTTATCTATCCTTGACTTTGAACATGTGATTCTCTCTCCTACAGTTTCACACGAGTGATTTTCTAGGCATATTCTTGGCAGAAAGTCAAATTTTTTGGGCAACATATTTTGGGCAGCAAGTTCGAATTTTCTGGGTAGTAGGGCCAAGTTTCAGGGCAGATTCTGGGAGGCTGAAATTCAACCTAGGCAGATCAAACAAGGCGAGTTTGTTGGGTAGAAGATTGACTTGATAAAAGGGAAGTTTGACTAGATTTGACCATAACATTGTTGGCCAATTTGACCATCATATTTGACTAGCAGAATTAAGTTTATTTCTTGTTGAACTAAAGAATTTCTCTAAGGAAAAGGTTGTTGGGATTTCCCTTGAAGTGGGTTTTCCCAAGGTAAATATTGTGTTATCTTTGTGCATTGTGATATCTACTATCCTTATGCATTTATGGTTGAATTTTGAAGTGTAATTACTTAACGATAAACTTGGAAGTGCTAAAAGAATAACTACATCATTAGAAGTAATTATCAATTTTTCAGAAATTAGTGCTTGCATCTACTACACTTGAACAAATCAACACAATCAATCCTAGAATTGGTCCTCCTACCCCTGGAATGAACCCTACATAATTTTTTTCAATGTATCTCAACAAATGGGGATAGGAACCCATCCCACCCTCACTCTCCTTAATCAATCTCTCCAACTCTAGATCATCAAGCCAACCTCCTGCATCATTGCACCAGGGCTCATCATCTTGAACCTTATCTTTGACTTCACATGATATCCTTTTGGCTCCATCATCCACGTCATAAAGGTGATCCTCAATCAAATCACCCTCCTCATCATATATGTCAACAAAGTCATTATACTCGGATGTCGAAGTCTCAACACCAACCATCTCAGGTCTCTTAGTAAGACTCGAAACCCTCTCTTCTAAGTCAACCATCACCTTTTTTTGTCGTAAAAGAGTAGAATCCATATGATCCAACCTCTTCACAATCTCATCAACATGTTTTTTCTCCTCCACGTGAATGAATGCCATCCTAGTCATTCCATCAAAAATGGCACAATCGAAACAATCAAAAGTTTCTCTCCTGAAAGAATGAACAATTGCTCTAAATGTGGTATAGACACAACTCTCTCTCCAATGAGAAATTATTGTCCCAATGCAACATCATAATCATCCAACTAAATGATGGTGAATTCGGTCTTCCCACTCGAATGTCCAATCTTCACTAGAACATCTCTGATCATCCCAATAACTCTCCTATCTTAAGAATTCACCGCCTTGAAGGACATATGGACTAGAATAATTTGCATACCCAATCTCCTCACTACATACTCCTTCAAGAAGTTATGAGAATCACCAATATCAACCAAACCAATTTATTTTCTCCCACCTACACATATATCAATCGACTCCTGCTTCGATCATGCTTTGGAGTAGTCTCCTTCGGTGTAGTTGCACCCAAAACTTGCTCCATAAACAATTCTTCACCATATGATCTTCTCCACATAACCAACATGAAAGAGACTTCTTCTCTTTCCACAAACTACATTGCTTCAGTCCATCTTATTTTGAAGAATTCCATTTTCCTTTTTCTCCAGTCTTCTTGTCTTTATCATCACCTTGATCCTTCCCTTCTGACTTCCCATTGCCATAGAAATCCAAGAGTTTATTTGTTGCAGAAATATCTTTTGCAAGCATATGAACATTCTACATTGTCACTTTTGTTTGTGCCCATGTTTGCAAACCTACCATGAAGTTAAACAACCCATCTCCATCCAACATATCCTTGATCTCCAACATGAGTCCCGAAAACTCATGCATGTAGCTTTGTATGAAACCAGTTTGCCTCAAACCTCTCAACTTAGTCCTTACATTCCAAGTTTGATCTCTTGATTGAAAATGCACGTACAGGGATTCCTTCATCTCTGTCTAAGTAGTAATGTCATCCTAGATGTGACAAAAAAATCCCTTCTGCCCTAGTCCTCCACCACAACTTCACATTTGTAGCAACAACTCTCACCTTTTTCTCCTTTTAGGCATGTACGTAGCTGTGCAAGATACTGTTCCACATCCCAACATAAATTTCCTATCACTTTCACACTTCTATTACTATTGTACATCTTTGGTTCCTTTTCTTTCACCTTCACTTAAGTACTAGACAAGCCCTTTCCTACTGTTTTCTTCAACAAATCAATCGTTTATGAATACTCATGGAAAAATGCTACAATTTCTCCAACCTGCACCTCTAACTAATCCATTCTTCTTCCGTTGGTCTTAACCTTCTCAAGAAACTAATGAATCAAATCAAACAAAGAAGCACCACTACTCTCAGCTTGTGTACCATTCCTCTCCGCCTCCATTGATTTGAGCTTTCCTCAAATCACCTATCGCGTCAAGAACATTGTACCAAACTACCTTCTTTTAGCTCTGATACCAACTTCCAATTAGTAAAGAGAACCAAACTTCTATCAATTTTTCTTTAGCTCTAATACCAATCTATCACGTCAGGGATAGTGTGTTGAAGAGCATCAAATTTTCCTCACATATGCAATTATTCTCCTCTGATACCAACTTTTCGGGGAAGGTGGTGAACTTTGCTCTAATACCAACTATCACACCCCTAGTTCATACACTCGATTTAAGTCATGTTGAGTCCTCTATACGTGTGGAACCAACAAGGTTTATCGCAATGATTATGACCAACTTACGACTACTACTTCCGGACTACGCCTCTAGCACTTATACTTCATAACGTGTAAGATATATTATGTTAGTGGAATTATTCATCATAATGCCTAGCATTCACATCAACATTTAACATTCAATATAAATGTTGCAACAATGACACAATCATAAACGTCACAATATGACGCTTTACATCACATAAAACAAGTGACGACACATGCGCGAAAAAATTCTTCTTTATACAAGTCTTGAAATCATGTACATCAAAATTTTCCATGGCCTAATCTCATATTACATACTACTAAACCAGAAGCTAACCCCCTCGGTTCATCAACCAGGTCTCATAAAATTCCCAACCATAAAAATCTCATCTTTGTTTCAAGTCATCCTTGCATGCTCTGATCATTCACTGGCAGTTTAACACGTTTAGTGATCCAATAGTATCTCGCACGATTCAATCAATTCTTATATATCCTCCTGACCCAATTCTTATATATACATATGATCATGATTTAACCAAAATTGTTTTGCCCATTCTAACTAGAAATTCCAAAACTTAAAATAATTCACAATACCAATTAGAATAAAAATAATTTAAATGTTAGATGTTTTTCAGAATCTTAATTTTAAACAATGTAATCTAAAAAATCGAGTAGTCTAAAGATTTTTCGAATAGAACTAGTAAAACTGTGATTCAAGTGAACTGGAGAAATCCTAGGGGCATGGGAATTGTCTGAGATTAGTCTTCCTAGGTTTGTCCTGGCTGTTAGCATTTGATTAGAACCATTATCCGAATTTCTCCTAGAATGTGTCAAGGCAATAAACCCTAAATGATAAATTCAGGGTAGATCTTTTAAAATTAAAAGAAAATGATTATAACGAGAAGTAAACCTAATGCTATGTTATTTCGATACCATGATTATTATATATAATTGTATATATAGTTGTTGTTTAACTATTATACCTGAATTATATATCTATATATATAGATATTGTTTACTTTGTATACTTTGTGGAGTTTTGGGTTGGAATCAAACAAAACAAAATAATTTTTTAGTAATTAAAAATTGCATCCCATTTATGATTTGCGCAGATGGAACTTTCTTACCAGAGGGGAGGTTGATTAAAAGTAGTTGCCTCCCGACGGCACAAATTCGCCTGGACGAAAAATTTCTTGCTGGAATTTGGTAATTTTTTTCTTCAAAAAATCAGAAAGCTTGAGTGTTTGAATCATTTTTTTGATGGTGGAAATGGATTCAACACCATCAAGAACCCTTATGGCACCCAATTTCCTAAAGTTTGACAGCTGTAACCCATATTTCCGAGCTAATTTGTGAGTTTTTTAGACTACGCTCTCGTGAAAATATCATTGAAGCTTTATAGTAATTCTATCATCATTTAAAACTAAAAACTCTTGAGCATGATCTGTGATTGTACCATTCAAAGAATTAATAACTGTTGTGACGTGAACATACACAACATGAACTGTCACTGAACATGTACTTGATACACAATGGTTTTCTGATAGTACAAAATTTCACTCTCATGTACATCCTGATGAATTGCTGTGAGTGAAACGTATTTGTGGAACTCGTCTCCATTTTTCTGAGATAATCCCCAATCACTGCATTCATCTAAAGGCATGACTAATTCCTTTCCATTTGGCTTCTTTAAAATTTCTGCACTGGGTAGTTTTCCTTGACAAGTGGCATATTGTTAGGGGACATTGTCAAGGTCAATGGGAAATATATTGACCAACTAAAGTCTCACATGAATAGAAATATTTTGGAAATGACAATACAGACTTTTGAAAAACATTGTGTCGGAAAACACGGAAATTCCAACCCCTTTTAGAGGAAAAAACATAAATGAGGAAGAGTTTTACATTTGTTTGGATCATTTTCAAACATCAAGTATGCCCTATAGCTGTTATGGAAGACCAAAAACCATTCCAAAAACAAAAAACAGAGAACCCCTCAAGAAAAGGGTACAGAGCAACGATGAAACTGAAATGACATTAACATCGAAAAAGCATATGGAATAAGACACCAGAGCATAGAATAGGCCAAGGAGGGATCTCCAAAGGTAAGAAAAAACCTGCATAATAATCTACTCATAAAACTCAAAGAAGCCCTGCCCACATATCAATCCATCCGCAAATTACTCAAAATGAATAAAACCATGAGAAAGAGATAGGCCCTTTTTGGAGAGGGTATCACTGTTTGCAGAGGGTATCAACTTCAATATTTTGTTCCCGGTAAATATGCTGGAAGGAGGAAGGAGACGTGGGAAAAAACAACCTTTAAATCCTTGATACTAAGTATCCAGTTGCATATAGAGGTGATCTAAAATGGAGTCGATTAGTAATGATGTGCTAACTCCCCAATCAGAATAAAACCCAAGATGCCTATCATTTTCTTATCAAGTGCTTAAGGATTCACCATGTTTGCTTAATTAACTGATTCCCATGAGAGTTTCTTATGTAAATATTATAAACAATCTAACATAAAAAATATGATGAACAACAACAATATAATAGCAAAGAACATCAAAATACAACACACATCAAGCACATGATAAAGGAGTTCACCCCTCATAGGCTACGTCTCCTTGGTCCAACTTCGAATGGCTTGGGACTCTCTATTATGCTCAAAATTACAGCAAAAGTGTGTACACTGTTCATATGCCTCTAAAACTTGTCTCAATGAGTTCAAAATACTAAAAAATGGCTATCTAGCCTTTTTTTGCATCCAATTTGGATAAGAACTAAAGAAGTTATGACTTCTCCCAGTTCTCCCACTATTTGTTCCACAAAATGCTCCAAAACTGACAAAAAATGACATTTTCACTCCAAAATCCGCGAACTGAGCAATATTTTTATCACACCACAAGCCATAACCTATCAGCCAGATCTCGAATTGCAATCGACGATGTCTGGCAATAATAAACAACATGCTTGTTCTTTGTGCGATTATGATATGCGATTGCGGTTTATCACATCGCAATCCAGGCCGATATCGCATCGCAACCTGGGCCAATATAGCGTCACAACATCTGGGGGCTAATTCTTATTGCCACTGTGATTGCGATATGCGATCACATCACATCACTACTCCCAACCTTGCCAGGGCTGATTACCTTAACTCCTCCTTACCTGCAATTGCGATATGCAATATCGAAAATCACAATCGCCACTGCCTGGGGGCCGATTCTTAACCTGATCCGCCTATTTCTTGCGATATGCGATATGTGAGGGCCAATGGTGGCCTGCCAGTCGACGCCTCTTCATTTGCTGAAGGGTTTTTCCACGTCATCCAATCTTGCCATGTAGACAAGTCAAACTTGAACTTTGACTTGCTCTGCATACGAACTTGGATTTGAGTTTTGTTCACATCGTTGGATTCAAAAGGACGAGCTCTTCGATATGAAGCTAAACTTATCAAGATTCTGACACTTTTATTTTTTAGCATAATTTTGAGCACCTGATCACTCCTCCCTACTGGAAGCCTTTTGGACCCCAAAAGGATCACTTTCAGTTATGGAACAAATGAGGGTACTGTTCCCTCACCTTCCCCTCTTCAATCCATTTTTCCTTTGATGGATTTATACGCTTGAGACCTACTCGAAGATAATCAACATTTCCCCTCTTTGATGACCTTGTTCTTTTGCCAAGTATGGTGTCTTACTAAAGCTCATCAAGGAATTCTGGAGAAAAATCTTCAATTGATGTAATCTATATACTTTCTCCTTTATCTTCAATCAAACAGGGTTCATACAATCTCAAATTTTCAACATCAACAACGAAATAAATTTGCTTATATGAAGGCAAATCAAGCTTGAAAGCATTATTGCCAATCTTTTCCAGAATTTTAAATGGACCATAACAGATTGGTTTCAGCTTTTTAACTTCATCTTGAAGCCTTTCCTTGCTAATGTAGAGCCAAACCTCATCACCTACTTGAAACTGATGATCCACACGATGCTTATCATGCTTTGCTTTATACTTGCCTTGACTCTTTTCTAGCTGTTCTTGAGCTGTTTGGTGAATCAAGTGAATTTGCCCAATGAATTTCTTTGCTCTGTCTATGTCTCTATGTCCATCTACAACTACATCTTTCTCAAAAATGAAATCCAAAGGAGATTTAGGCAAATAACCAAGACATGCCTTAAAAGTTGAAGTTAGAGTATAAGAGTGGTTTGCTCAGTTGTAAGCATGATGAATATAATGCAACTATTCATCCCACAACTTAGGATGTTTACTGCAATATCCTCTTAGAAAATGAATAATTGTTCTATTAACCACTTCAGTTTGACCATCTGTTTGCAGATGGAACGTTGTACTTTTCTTCAACTTGGTGTCCATCAAGTTCCATAAACTTGACCAAAAATTTCCAACTAATTGAGAATGATAATCACTTACAATAGAAGTAGGCAATCCAAAATTAACCCATACATTTTGAAAGAAAAGTCGAGTTGTTTGTTCAACTGTAATTTGTTTTTTACAAGGCATTAATATGCACATCTTGATGAACCTATCCACAACTATGTACAAATAATCATGACCTTTTCTTGATAAAGGAAGACCTCCCACAAAATCCTAGTTTCCTGTTACTAGGCTTATTCACTGCACACAATGAACAACCTCTGATAAAACGTGACACACTTTCAAGCATACAAGGCCCGTAAAAATACCTCTGAAGATTTTCCATTGTTTTACTTACACCGAAATGTCCAGCAATAAGAGAAGTGTGCACTTCCCTTGTGACATTTACTCTCTCTCCTTGTGGAACACAAAGTTTTCCTAAATGATACAACAGATTATCATGTACATGGTAGTCTAATTCTTCAACTTGGTGGCCTTGACTCAATTTTAAGTATACCTATTGAAAGTCAGCATCATGTGCATATTTCTCAACATAACTTTCAGGCAAAACATAATGATTCTTGAGTAAAATGGTTGCATTAACAATCCGTCTAGAAAGCATATTAGCAACTCCGTTATAAATACCTTTCTTGTACCTGATTACCAAGTGGAATTGTTGTAAAAATCCCATCCAACGAAAGTGCCTTGATTGTTGCAATTTTGTTTGAGATTGCAGATATTGCAAAGGTTGATGATCGGTGTGAATAATGGTTTCTTTTCCCATCAAGTAATGCTTTCATTTCTTCACACTTTGCACCAATGCATAAAACTCTTTATCATAGGTAGGATAATTAATAACAACACCATTAAAAATCTCAGAATGAAATGAAATGGGCTTACCATGCTGTAAAAGAACTGCACCCAGGGCATAGTCACTTGCATCTGTTTGTATTTCAAATGGTTGTTTCAAATCGACAATGCTAAAACTAGGGCTGAAATGATCTTTTGTTTTGAAGCATCTAATGCTTTTTACTGTTTGCCTTCCCACTGGAAGACAACCTTCACACTGGTCAAAGCGTGTAGTGGAACTGCTATGGAAGAGAAATTGGCAATGAACGTCCTCCAATTCTGCGCTACTCCCAGAAAACTCCTTAATTCTGTAACTGATTTTGGAATTGGCCAATTCAAAAATGACCAAAGCTTTAGAGGTGTCAATCTTCAGCTCACCTCCTCCAACTATGTGGCCCAAATACACTAAGGAAGTTTTACCCAATTCACATTTAGACATCTTCAGAAATAAATGTTCTTTTCTCAAGACATCCAAGACTTTCTTGACATGCTTGACATGCTCTTCTCGTGATTTTCTAAATGTCAAAATGTCATCTAAATAGACAATTACAAACTCATCAAGGAATGATCTTAAAACATCATTCATAACTCTCATCAATGTAGCTGGAGCGTTGCAAAGGCCGAAAGGCATAACCAGCCACTCAAACAATCCCTGTTTGG
This sequence comes from Pinus taeda, assembly GCA_000404065.3. Classification (NCBI taxonomy): domain Eukaryota; kingdom Viridiplantae; phylum Streptophyta; class Pinopsida; order Pinales; family Pinaceae; genus Pinus; species Pinus taeda. Next base: position 416,948 of record APFE031340076.1, read on the forward strand.
TTTTAAAAGCAGTCTTCCAAATATCCTCCTCAACTATTCTAACTTGATGATATCCATTTCCAAAGTCTAATTTGGTGAAATATTTTGCATTCTTCAACCGATCTAGAAAATCATCTATTATGGGCAGTGGGTATCGATTCTTTATGATAATTTTATTCAAAGCTCGATAATTTAGACACATGAGCCAGGTTCCATCTTTCTTGGGTACCAAAACAATTGGTGAACCACATGACAGAATAGAGGGACAAATTACACCTTTATCTAACAATTCCTAGACTTGTTTTTTTAATTTCTAAACTTTCCAAAATTGACATTCGATACATACCAATGTTCGGGAGTGGACAGTCTTGTTGTAGCTGTATTTCATGCTGAATTCCCCTTTTCAGTGGCAATCCTTTTGGTTCTTGGAACATGTCTCCATATTGATTGACCACATCAACGAGTTCAACTTTTAGCTTTACATCACAACCTGCAAAGGATTCTTGCTTCGTGTCATTCTTCTGCTTGATCATAAGGAGCACAAGACTCTTGTTGGAATTGACTAGTCACTTCATTTGCCCTGTGCTTGCGAAAGACAGATTAAGCTTTCTACTATGGGCTCTTACAATGTACTCCACTCCATCTTTGAACTGATGATACTTGTTCTCAAATCGATGGTAAACGACCTTCCTATCATACAAATATGGGCTTCCCAACACAATTGTAGAAATGTCTAGTGGCACAACGTCTAATTCGACTTCATTAATGAAATTGACAGTGATTGCAAACCTAAGTACACATTTTCATGTGACCTGTAGATTGGCATCCTTGGTTTTCCAACCCAACAGATACGGTTTATGATGAGGCATGGTTTCCATATTCAATTTCTTGACCAATTCTGTAGAAATTAAGTTTGCCTGGGATCCACTGACAGACAACGTATCAATTTTGGTGTGTTTGGAAATAACTTGGATATGGAACAACTCTATTCGATTTTCCTCATTTGAAACAATGTTGGAGTTATGTGATGCGCTGGTGCTTGCCACGACTGCCTCTTTGCTTGTTTTTGCCACGATTGTCTCTTTTCTTGTTTTTGCCACGACTTTTCCCTTAGTGACTGTGGCTGCAATTTTTTATTCATCTCCTGAGTCTGAACCCAAGTCTTGTTGTACAACAATGTTTTTCCTCTGTTTCCCTTTATTGCTGGATTTCTTCAGTCTTAATTTAGGATGAATCTTCCAACAATGCACTTCAATATGATCTTCCTTGGAACAATTCCTGCACACGGGTTTCCCCCTTCTTTCTCAACATAAGCATTTTTCTTCTGCTTTCCTTTAAATTTCTTCCCTTTTTCACCACTCTGGAATGGCTTCTTCTTACCTTATTCTTGTACATTTTTCCCTCTTGCTTCGAGGTGTGTAGCTTGAACACAGGCCTCATCAAGATTCGTGGGACTAAACATAAGAATGGCGTGTCAAAGACAGCTATGCAACCCTCCTATGTAGTTCAACAAGATATCTTGTGACTATAAGTTTTCTCCTAGCATAAGAGCTCTTCTACTAAACTCTTGAGTATACTCTTGCATATTTTGACCTTTTAATTGTATGAAATTTTGCCAATTCATGATAGCTTTTTTCATATGGGCTAAAGGGTAGAATTGTCTTTTTATAGCAGTAATGAAATCAGATCAAGTAATAGAGATCTTACCATGTTTTTTAATCTCCTCTTGAGTCCTTGCTTCCCACCAAATGAGTGTTGCACCCTCCATTCTCAATGAAACCAACTGAATTTTGATATCACCCTCTTGAAGGTTTTGAATTCTACAATACACCTCCATCTGACGAATCTAGTTATCCAACTTTTCTGCATTAACTTCTCCATTGTACATAGGCAACTCGAATTTAACATCAAGATTTAAAAAAGGTGATTTACCAGTTCCTTTTGAAGAATGACGATGAGTATGAGTAACGGTTGTATTAGTGGAAGAGTGTGAAGATACTTGTGAAGAAGAAGATGAAGAAGATGGCGGAGATGGTGGAGGCTTGTCTCCGTTCCCATTACCTCCTTTTCCATTACCTCCTCCTGAAGAGCCTTCTCCTTTGGGAGGTTTAGAACTTTGTCCTTGCAATATGCTATTCCTCTTTTCATAGAGGACCTTCGCCATCTTTGTCATATCAAAGAAAGTATTTCTGAAGGTATTCTCATCTTCTGTCATGATAGGTTCTCCTTCATGATACATGGTCTCTGAAGTCTCAACTACAACTTCTGCAACTTGAGGATGTACTGGTGTAGAAAACTTTGATAACCTTTCTCTTCTTCCCCTTGAACCAACTTCAGGGCTTTCAACCAACTTTCCTTCACCTCTTTTGAGCTTTGACCTTGTAAGCATGGCATAAACTTGCAAACAATTAAATCCTTATTTCACAAAGAAAACCTAGATAGAAAAACCAGTGCTCTGATACCATCTTGATCTAAAATGGAGCAGATTAGTAATGATGTGCTAATTCCCCAATCAGAATAAAATCCAAGATGCTTATCATTTGCTCAAGTGCTTAAGGGTTCACCATGTTTGCCCAATTAACTTATTCCCATGAGAGTTTCTTATGTAAATCTTATAAACAATTTAACATAAAACATATGTTGAACATTAGCAATATAATAGAAAAGAACATCAACAATATAATAGCAAAGAGCATCAAAATACAACACAACAAGCACATGATAAAGGAGTTCACCCCTCCTGGGCTACGTCTCCTTGGTCCAGCGTCTAATGGCTTGGGCTTCTCTATTATGCTCAAAATTACAGTGAAAGTGTTTTTACAATGCTCAGATGCCTCTAAAACATGTCTCAATGAGTTCAAAATACTCAACAATGACTATCTAGCCTCTTTTTCATCCAATTTGGATAAGAACTAAAGAAGTTATGACTTCTCTTACTATTTGTTCCACAAAATGCTCCAAAACAGACATAAAATCACATTTTCTCTTCAACATCCACTAACAGAGCGAGATTTTTTTTTGTGCCACGGGCCATAACATGTCGACTGAATCGTGAATCGCAATTGGCGATGTCTGGCGGTAATAAATTGTGAGCTTGTTCTCTGTGCGATTGCGATATGCGATTGCGGTTTATTGCATCGCAATCCGGCTAATATCGCATCACAACTTGGGCCAATATCGCATCACAACGTTTAGGGGCCGATTCTTATTGCCACTGCGATTGCATCGCATTGCTACTCCCAACCTTGCCGAGGCCAATTACCTTAACTCCTCCTTGCCTGCAATTGCGATATGTGATATCACAAATTGCAATTGACACTACATGGGGGCCTATTCTTAACGTGATCCCCTTGTTTCCCGCGATATGAGATATGCGAGGGCCAATGGCAGCCTGCCACTTGGCGCCTCCTCATTCGCTGAAGGGTTTTGCCACGTCATCCAATCTTGCCATGTAGACAAGTCAAACTTGAACTTTGACTTTCTCTAACTTCTGCATACGAACTCAGATTTGAGTGTTGTTTGCACCATTGGATTCAAAATGATGAGCTCTTTGATTTAAAGTTAAACCTATCCAAATTTCGACACTTTGATTTTTGAGCATAATTTTGAGCACCCGATCAAGAGGGGACCCTAAGGTTGAAGTGGCCCAGAATCCATTGGATCGGAGTAAGAGAATCCACAAAAATTGAAATCTGATATATGTCTAGAGGGCTTCTATCCTTAACCAAAGGATTTCAATTCTCCACGAAAGGTCAAATTTGGTTTTTTTTAAAGCCTAGGTTTAACTATTTTATTTATTTTTAAATAAAATTTTCATCACATTCTAATATTTTGTTCTTTATTATTTAAAACATATTTTTAAAAGTATAAATGAATTCAATGACTCAAACATTTTTTTTTAAATTTAGATTTGGACTATGTCTTAAAATTCCTAAGTTTGGGCTTGGAGTATGCCCTAAAATTATTTTTGCTTGGCTAAGCGTTGAGCTTCCTCAAGCCTAAAGAAACAGTTTAATAAACCAAGACCCAAAGCCATCTAGTAGTAGTGAAAGCCTACCCCTTACAAACCAAATAAATAATACCGAGCGGCATAATTTTCCTTGAATAATAGTGATAATCAACTTATATTCACAACAACCAATCATTATTGCACTCACTACTAATTTAACAACTAAATTAAAATAAAATTTCCTACTATTTAGAAAACTCCTTTAACATTTTGAATTAACAAACTTTATAACTTAAATTTATAATTCCAACGAATTTAAATAAAATACAATTCTTTTTATAAATTTTATTTTAAACTAAATTTGTAATAACATTTTTTATTTAAATAAATAAAATTCCAGTTGAAGAAAGGTTTTATAATGTGCTTTATTCTATTAGTCCCTCCATCCCTGCCTCGACGGGGACTTTGAAGCTTTTGATTAAACTTCTTTAAACTTCACATTGATAAGGACTATAGTTTTTTATTATAGTTAAAAGGAATTAAAAAATTCATATTAATTTGATTGATTTATTTAAATAGTATAAAGAGTAATAAATATAAATATGCAACATAAACCCATTATTTATTTATATATACATATTTATAATTTAATATAATTAATTTTTGATCTTAATTTTTTTAATCTATATATATTTATAATATATATTTCCAATGACTAATTTATATTTAAAGAGAACAATGTTTAATCTATAAATAAGTTTTTATATTATATTATATTTAATATGACTAATTATATTAAATATTTTTTATTATTATTTATGTTTACGTTATTATTTAATATATAATATTATAAAAATATATTATTTATGTTGATATTATAAGTTTAATAATTTGGTAATTTAAAAAAAATATAATAATTAATTTATTAACTAAGTATATATATAAAGCTATAATAATTATTAATTATATGATAAAAATTATTATAGTTTTAATAATTATTAGATTATAATATATGTTATAATACAGTTTGATTGGCTTAATCATTAAGACCATGGTTTTTTCCTAAGAGGTCACAGTCCAAAATTAGAGGGTTAGAATATGTATGTCTTCATAGATTTTACAGTCAATCGCTGCGCGAAGGTGGTCCCTTTCCCACAACAAGGGGTCTCATACACCATTTGGCTCTGGCTTAGTCGTGACCTTAAAATTGAATAATAATAATAATAATAATAATAATATGTATATGCATATGAGAATGTTCATATAGATTAATTATATAATATATAGATTATGTGCGAAAATGTTTTAATGTATTAATTTTTATTTATATTATTATTAGTGTTTAGAAGGGGCCACTAATTTTTATTTATTTCTATGTCAATGTCTCTATTAATATTGTTAGGGTTCTTTTTAATCTCAAGAGGCTCTCTTATCTCACACATGTAAGAAAGGTTTTCAATAGCAAGGATTTTTGCATTCCCTATGCATACATAATGTTTGATGTTCGCAACATGTTCTGCAAAACTTGAGTTTTTTGTTCTTTCATGTCTTATGTCTAAATTGTGCTCTTTAAATTTTTTCTTTCAAGGAACAACCAGTCTCTCTGATGTAATATTACCACATAAACATTCTATCTTGTACACACCTTTAAATTACAAGTGGTCATTGTCATCTTTTGCAGATCTCATCACTTTTCTGATGGTAGTATGGGGTTTAAAACATATTATAACCTCCTTTTTCTTCAAGACTTTGGCAATCTTGTCAATGGTGCCCTTAAGGTTAGGTAGGTATGTAGTCTTCCCAGAGTTATGGATGTTAGAATTGAGAGGATTATTGTCATGAATAAGAGCTTTTGGGAAGGCATCCTTAATATCTTTCAAGTTATATCCAAGGTTTCTAAAGACTTTAATAAAATGCTCCTTTTCCTCATCTTTATGATCCATTCCAGAAATTCTAATAGCTCTAGAGGCCAAAGTCTTAATGACTCCAATCTTTTGTGAGGGATGATGATGAGAGTTCGCATGAAGGTAGTTCTTAATATGTGTTTTCTTTTGATAAACCTCGTAATCAAGCTTTCCATCCAATATTTATTTATTTATTATTTTTTTTTATAAATTATGAAGCATTTAATTAGTTTATTAGTCATGATTTCACTTAATTAACTTTGGCGTATGTTAATTAATTTTCTATATTTGTCAGGCTTTTAAAGTAATTTTTAAATATTCCAAATACTTATAATTGACTAGAGCATTGCATATGTCATCATTGGGTTACACCATTGGGGTGCTTCTACCCCTACTAACATTGTGTCAATTTGACCTTCTGCCACCATTGACAATGCTTTTGCATCAACCTTAGAATAGATCTTGCATCACCCTCTCCACCTCCTCGGAGATACAAACTACTCATGACCATTAGCATGGACAACGTTGTGTTCTTCTCCATCTAATGCCACTATATAACATCATGCAATCCTTCCACTTAATGCCATGATCTAACACTATGCAAGCCTAGAAATTTAACGCCACATTTCTTTCCAACCCACTCACTACTTCTACATTAGCTCGTTCTTCTTTCTAAATTTTGATATTTTATATTTGGATAGATCCTCTGAATCCATTAAGCTAAGCAATGTGAGACAACCTTATAGGACAACCAGAATAACAGCTAGACTAGAGAGATGGAATCTTAGTTGAGTCCCAAGAACATGGTTGTTTCTCAATCTACCCCCCCTTCTGATGCATCATGGATGAAATTTTATAATATCAAATACTTGGGCATAACCATGTCACAAAAACCCTGACTTCAAAAGGTTATTGCTATCGTTGCCTAGAAGATAATTTATTCTAAGAGGTCATTGAGAGCAAAGTTATAGATCTAAACATTTCATCTCTCAGATTTCAGTTCTATAGATGATGTGGTTGTGATAAAGGCAAGGGCACATGAGACCTTGAATGGCACCATTGCACTTCATTGTCCTATAGTGAACCCCTTCAACTTCCCCTCATAGGTGGCACTGCTCGGAAAGTTGTTGTTTTTTTATGGGATCATTTCTTAGCTTGAGAAGGGACAAAGACCTATGTGGGTGTCAGGTTGAACATCATATTAGTGCCTCACTTAGCTTCTAAGGAAAAATTGACAATTGCAGTCAAGTTATATTGTACAAATTATCATATCCATACATTTTAGTGGAAGTCCAACTAACCCTAGCAACATATACACTAAAGAAAATATTCTAGAAGGAAAGTGGATTGTATGGCTAAGGAAGAATTAAACAAGTCTTACCATATTCTAAATACCACAAGGACAATAAGTGCCTTTCCTCCCATGTGTGTTTGTTTCCACTCTTTCATAGTCCATATTTTCCATGGCTAGTTGAGACCGTACAAGTTACTAAGCCTCATACATATATCATCAACACAATTACAATGGAATTTGGAACCATCTAGCTAATGTTTTAAATCACAAGGCTAAACTTCATTACCTAAGAACATCATGAACTTTTTCCTAGACAATCCAACACAACTCACATCTTTAGAACTACAAAGTTCAGCTACAAAATCTTTAAAACCCTATAATTGTTACTGTTATTATCAAACTCAACACACCTTAACGAGGTTCTAGGGTTTGACCCAAGAGAACTGTTCAAAATTACCAAAATGCATATTCATCATAAAAAAATCCCATTAGAGATTCCATGAACCGTCATCATAAGCCTACAATCACATAAATTGTGACCAATGCAAAGTCAAGAATGAATCAATTTTATAGAATAGTTATCTTCCTACAACTCATTCTCCATGAAAAACCATTGAATTTCATTTGAAGGTGAAGTTAAACACAAATAGGTACCTCCCAAAATGTCTTCACAAGAGAATCTTGAATATTTAAACTTACCACTTGATCTTCCATGTTGGTCTTCTTCATTTTTAATGAAATATTCAACATCTAATTCCACACTAAGATTTGATAGAGGATCCATAATGACATCAGATTATGGTTTCCCGTAATCTTCAACAACAAATTCTTCAATTTTGAACCCGTGTTGTTCATCTAAATTTACTATTGAATAACATTGTTTTTGCAATAATTGTGCACTTACTGTGAATTTAGACAACCACCCTAAACAATAAGGATTTAACTTTCTCCTTAGAGAAATATGGCAGATCCATTAACACTTTTTACAGGGGCTTTATGAGTTTTCCATAAGGTTAAAAAAAATCACAATTACTTTTTGTTGTTGTTTCCCCTAGATGATAAGATCACTGTAACGACCTATCTATAAATTATATATTCCAGATTATTAATAAAAAAATTAATATTAATAAATTAATAAAATAATTAAAAATATATATAAGAAATTAATTAAAAAGGGGTACTAAGTATAAAGTTATAATGTTTATATTAAAAGAGTACTTTAATAAAATATAATGTGATTTATTAAATCATAAAACATATATACATGACCTTTAAAAGAGATAAGGGAGATAATGCGTGACATAGGAGCGTGTCACTAGCAAACTAAGTGGTGGGCTGCTGATGGAAGAGTGGCCACCACCAAGCAACCGGATAAAAACCACGGAACAGAGATTTAGAAGGGGACAGAGGGAAGAAAATCGGAAGAGGAGGAACATTATCTACGGGAAATTATCCACAGGAAGAGCCTGAATTGTTCTGAGGTTCTAGGCATGGGGGAACAGTCGGCTTCAGCTAAGAAGCTCACTGGATTGAGTAGCCAGGTTCTGCTCAGTTTGGCTGGGTGGATTCGGTCTTTTGGTAACTGAAGCAGCGAGCTGGAGGCATCATCAACCGCAAGGGCACAGGTAGGTACCCTCAACAGTTCTGTCAGATTTCAACAAAAATAATTACAGGTTCAGGTTAAAATCTCTTTTACTATTTTACATATGTTTTTATTTGGTCTTTACAATCACACTAGCTAGTGCTAAGGAAATAGAAGCTAAGTCTTTCTCCATTCTAGTCAAGCATTGGAAGGGAGAAAGTCAATGCTGATTATGGTATATAGTTCATCTTTACTGAATAATATAAAATCAGATCTTTGATTTGAATAGTAGAGATAGGAAGGCGGTAATCATTTATGATATTGTAAGAATATTCCATCACAAAGTGTCCGAGCCAAGGCAACAGTAGTATATTGGTAAACCTTCAAATATCAAGGTTGAGTTCCTTTGGTTTACAATTTCATTTTAATGATTAAATTGTTGGTATGGTCTCCACTAGTTGTTTGTAATAACTCTAGTCCAAGACTACCTACAACTACACAATGGACTTTGTGAGAGTTATCATAGCTATGAATCTACTAAATGCATGTGAGATGTAATGGATTTCATAGTTATTGAAAATAATACTTATTTATTATCAATAATAATCAATAACAAAAAAATCCATTAATATAAAATTTAGTCGATTAATTATAACCATGATTAATTAATATATTTGATTTTCAAATGGATTTAAAAATTCATTACATAAAATTCTTAATTTACTAGGAAAAGTAGTATTAATAAACTAACTCATAATAATTTTCACTTGATAAAATGAATTCAACAATTATCATTAAATTTAATAAATTACCATAGTTAAAATTCACATATTATATTTTGTATTGAATATACATTGAGTTTTTTTAGGGTGGAATATACACTTATATATCTATTAACTTTGTTTATTATTAAAACTAATTAATGATGACAAAGTCTATAAGAACTGCTAACTACTAGCCTAGATCTATTTTAACTCGGGATCTACCAAGTGCTAAGAGGGATCAAATATATTGAGGTGCAAACCTATTTTAGAGTGAAAGTAGATTTGATCCCTCTAGGAGCTTGGTAGATCCAGAGGCACTTGGTAGATCTGGAGTTAAGATGGATCTATCCTAGTTTATATTTTCATTTTTTTAATATTATAAATAGAGTTAAGTTTTAATTATTGTAAATTTGTAACTCTAATTGCTTCTAACTATTACTATGGTTTTATGTTTGCTTCCATCAATTGTTAATTTGCAACCTTTGCTTATCTCCCATAGTTGTAAATTTGCTTTCAATTAATTTGGAACCTTGCTTCTCATTGTTTTCAATTTACAAGTTGAAAATTCTTTATAAGAAATTATTAACAATATAATCGTTATATATTATATATATATATATATATATATAATATATATTATATTTTCCATGACATTTAAACCATTACAAAAAAAGTTCAAAATTGATACTTTATAAAATTGGAAAAAAATTTTTTTATTAAATTAACTTATTTATACAAATACAAAATTTCAATCTACATAAATATTTAAATTTAAAATATTTCTTATAGTCATTATTGAGAAGGAATTCTAAAAGCTTATGATAAAACTTTACAACATTATTGAATCAGGGCTTATGGATGAACCTGCAAAAAGTGATTCTTTCTATAAATCTACCTGATACAATATTCCATGAACATAGCAATCACCTATCTCCAAAGACTATGAACCACATAAAATAAATAAATAAATAAATTACTATCAAGAACTGATGCTTATGAAAATATAAAACTTTGATTTCACATTCAATATATTTACATACATTTTAATAATAAAATGTTAAAATTACTAAATTTATATATAAAGATAATTTGTGTCCCATATACCTATCTTTATCATTACCATAAACATTTAAAATACAAAGAAAAAACCACATAAGAAAGTATTGAAATCAAAGGAGAAATGTAAAAAAACAACTTTGAATTAGAACGTAGTTTACTTTTGCCAATAAGCTTAAGCAATGTTACACAATGGATTTGGAATTTCAATAATCCCGTTTTATAGATATCACAGGCTCCGAGTTGATTTATAGGTTTCTTATAGAAAACTTCATGCTACTGCTTATCTTTATTAATGATAGTTGGAGCCTATTAAGAAAAGTGTGTCCCAAATTTGAGGGTCATATCTATTTTTACATGGATCAAACTCTTGGTTATATTTATGTGTGGAATTGGAACTTTATGTTTTTAAAAAAGCCACATTAAAGAAGAATACTAGTATAGATCCATGTTAAGTAGGGATCTAAATCAAATTTCTTCATGTGCAAACTTATTTAGAGTACAAAATATGATGTGTCATTTTTTTTATCATTTAATAAATTATATTTTTGAATGCTAAATAGAGTATATATAGGACCAAATTGTATCTTTGAATGTTGAATAAAGTATATATAAGACCAAATAAACGTTTTAGACATAAAAATTAATTTTTTCATGAGCTTGAGTGAGCCTAATGGTTAAGAACATGTGTTTCCTCGTAAGTGGTCACAAGTTCAAAAATGTATGCCTTCCTACTTCATTTTTATTTTAATTAATAATTTAGTTTTTTATTTAATTTTATAACCACAAGTCAAAATGTTTACCTAACACAAATTGTGAAAGGTATCACTATTTTGAGACGTCAACAATCAAAATGTCCCATGTGAGTAATCCGGAAATGCTTGAAAGCATTACTCTTCTCACAAAAGCCCCCGATCTGAAATTTAATTTAATTTTATGTTAATTTAATTTAATTTATTTATTATGTAATTTGACCGAGTCAAAATGTTTATAATTAGTTCCCATCAAAGTATGATTATAACAATTGATTTGCCTATTGATTATCATTTGTTCAATACTCACCAATACAAATTATAACATTTAACTTAAAAAATAAATATTTGATTAGATCATAATTCGAAGGCCTTATTGCAACCTTTGCACAAAACAATGCCATGTGGATTGGATCATAATTCGAAGACCTTATTGCAATCTTTCCACAAAACAATGCCATGTGGATGACTACTCCATGGATTGTCTATCTTGATTTCTAGATACATTTATAATATTCATGCCATAGTTTTTAAATATTCGTACAATAATATTTTTTTATGATTAAACTCAATAATATTCTACTTACCAAAGACATTCTAATATGGATATGTAATGCAAAAGGCAGATGAAAACAAGGTGAAGTCTTAATAATAGACTATTGGTTACTTTATAACCAATCAGGTGCTTTCAGCGGATTCTATTCATGGCTTACTTTACGTTGAGGGTCCCGCTTTTACAATAAAAACGTCGGTCCCATGTTGACTTTCCCTTTAGAAACAGCGCTTCGCTTTACGCTGTTAATCTCATTCCATTAGATCCGACGGTCAACACTCAACCCAATCAACAAAACTGACCGGTCTTCCTCCACTGTTGATTTAGGCATGGTGGATCCAACGGTTCACAACGATATCGGGTGAACCACTTGCATGGAGAATACCCACCCGATAAAGCGATTTTCTCTCTCCACCCGAGTGCTACTTGTTGCTTGGTTAGTGGAATCGGGTGACTACCCTGAAATACCACTTATAGCTTTTCTTATGCCCGATAACCACCTTCATTGTTTAAAACCTAGTTTTCCAATATAACCACATGCATTAACTTACACTTAAGTAAAGAGCTTAATAAGTGCTTTAACGCTTAATCAAGTTTTTAATGCTTAATGCCAAGATTAACCCTTAACACTAAATGACCGTGATTTAGTGTTAAAACACATAAACGCATAAACACTGAGATTTACGTTTAAAGTGTGAAAACAAAGAAAATACCCGGTTATGTTCAGAATGCAAATACACAGAGTTAAACGAGAGTCGCACTAGGATTACCACACAAATACAGGCTGAATCAATTTCATTAATATAATATCGGTTACAGAGTCTTGGCCCTCTTAGCTCAATTACAACAATGTGTTGACCTCTGTCTCAATCTCAAAACCCTATCTAACACTCAAACTCTCGCCTCTCACTCAATTCTCAATCATCTCAGCTAATCCTTTTCCATTACATTTTTTCTCTTTTATGAATCAATCCTATTCTAACTGCACTAACCACTCGATCTCTATTTTAATCAATCTAACAATCAAATCTCTATTCTTAAGCTCTATTACACACCTATGCTAACAACTTAGCCTTTAGTCTAAAATAAGACAATTTCCTGACTATTACAATAATGAAGTAAAGCTCATCTTCGAGAGATCCAACCCTCTCTTCTAAAATTGACTTTTGACCACTCAGGTCAGTGACTTTCAACTCATTTAGCCACAACATGTGGACAAACAATCACATTGCTGGCTAAGTACAGATGCTCCTACATCAGACTCCCGGGGAAGAAAAGAATCATCCCTTAGACTTTCATGGTTTACTCCATACTTCTGCAACTTTGCTGCTGTCAACCAACTAGCATCCTCTACTGGCTGTCCTTTCCATTTGACTAGATATTGAAGATAAACCTGTTCTCTGGTTCTTTTGGACACTCTTTTCTCCAAAACAGCTTCCACCTCTTTCTTAACTGTCTTTGGCATTTGTTCTTCCCAGTTCAAAGTTTGAACTTCATCTTCTGTAGTTTCCTCCGGTAGCTCTGTCTCTATCTCTTTGTATGGATACAAATCTGCAACATTGAAGATAGGTGATATTCCAATTCCTTCTGGAAATTCAATTTCATAGGCATTAGTTGAAATCTTTCTTACAATTCTACATGGTCCTATCTTTTTCATTTTTAGTTTATTGTAAGTCTTAGCAGGATCTTTCTTTTCTCAAATACACCATCACTAAATCTCCCACTTGGAATTCTTTCTCTCTTCTTTTCATATCTACTCTCTGTTTGTATTTTCCACTGCTTTCCTGCAATTTGCCTTTGACATCTTCTTGTAGTCTCTGCATCTGCTCTGCAAACTCTTCATCTTTTGCACTTCTTGTCTCGTGTTTACCCAAATTTATGAGCTCATACACACCTCTTGGATTCATCCCAAAAACAATATGAAATGGACTCATTCCATTATTTCGGTTTGGAGTGTCATTATAAGCAAACTTAGTGTGAGCTAGTGCTAAATCCCACTGCTTAGGATTTTGATACACTCAACTTCTCAATATGTTTCCCAAACTTTTGTTTACCACTTCGGTCTGTCCATCTGTTTGAGGATGGTATGCTGAACTGAAACTGAGGTTAGTACCTAGTTTCTTCCAGCGAGTTCTCTAGAAATGCCCTACAAACTTTGTATCTCTATTAGACACAATACTTACAGGCAATCCATGTAGTCTTACAATTTCTGAAAAAAATAGATTAGCAATATGTGTTGCATCACTAGTCTTCTTACATGCAATGAAATGTGTCATCTTGGAAAATCTATTTACCACAACATAAATGGAATCATTCCCCCTTTGAGTTTTAGGTAACCCCAAAACAAAATCCATGCTAACTGCATCCCATGGTCTGTTTGGTATTGGAAATGGCTGGTAAAATCCTGTATTCTGGCTTCTCCCTTTAGCATGCTGACATATCCTGCACTTCTCAACAAATCTCTTAACATCAGTCTGCATCTTTGGCCAATAGTAAAAAGCATTTACCTGAGCAAAGGTTTTGTCTTGTCCAAAGTGACCAGATAATCCTCCACTGTGTTTCTCCTTTATTATGTTTTCCCTCATAGAACATTTGGGAATGCACAACTTGTTGCCTTTAAACAATAAACCTCCTTGGATAAGATAATATAACCACTGACTTCTGTTATGAACTATTGGATTTTGTACAGCTATATAAATATCTTTGAAATCTACATCATCTTTATACATTTCAACCATTTCTTCAAATCCTGCAACACTAACTTTTAATTCTTGCATAATGAAATTTACCCTGCTTAAAGCATCAACAACTTTGTTCAACTTACCACTTGTGTGCTTTATCACAAAAGGAAAGCTCTGCAAAAACTCTACCCACTTGGCATGTTTCTGGTTCAATTTTGGCTAGTTGTTTATGAACTGTAATGCATGATTGTTAGAATACAATATAAACTCCTTTAGTAGCAAATAATGTCTCCATTTTTTTTAAGGCTTGTACAATAGCATAAAATTCTTTATCATAAGAAGAATACTTCTTCTCAGCTTCATTTAGTTTCCCACTAAAGTATGCTATCGGTCTCTGTTCCTGACTCAAAACTGCTCCAATTGCAACTCCACTAACATCTGTTTCAACTTGAAATACCTTATCAAAATCAGGTAAAGTTAAAACTGGTTTCTCTATGATTTTCCTCTTCAGCAACTTAAAATTCCTGTTTGCTGCTTCTGTCCACTTGAATGGTTGATTAATCTCCTTGATTTTTTCAAGAATTGGTGCACAAATTTGACTAAAACCTCTGATAAATTTCCTATAAAAACTTACAAGACCACGAAAGCTTCTTACCGAAAATATATTCCTTGGAATAGTCCAGTTCCAAATTGCTTGGACTTTCTCTGTATCCATTTTCAACCCTTCTTTAGAAACTACAAATCCCAAGTAAATTAATTCTTCTTTCATGAAACTACATTTCTTCAGATTTATCAGTAGTTTCTCTTTCTGCAGAGTTCTTAAAACCAATTTAAGATGCTCTAGATGTCCTTCTTTACTTCTACTAAAGACTAGAATATCATCAAGATAAACAATAACAAACTTGCCTACATATTCCTTCAAGACTTCATTCATCAATCTCATGAATGTGCTAGGTGAATTAGTGAGTCCAAAAGGCATCACTAACCACTCATACAATCCATTGTTTGTTTTAAATGTAGTCTTCCATTCATCTCCTTCTCTAATTCTTATTTGATGATATCCACTCTTCATATCTATTTTAGTAAAGTACTTTGACCCACTCAAACAATCCATCAAATCATCCATGCGTGGTAAAGGAAATCTATACCTGATAGTGATCTTGTTTATGGCTCTGGAATCTGTACAAATACACCATTCACCTCCTTTCTTTGGACTGAGTACTGTTGGTACAACACATGGACTAAGACTCGCTCTGATTAGTCCCTTATCCATTTGTTCTTGCACTTGTCTTCCAACTTCTGCATTCCCTTGAGGAGTTAGTTTGTATGTTGCTTTGTTTGGCAAACTTGCTTCTGGTATTATATCAATATGATGACTAATACTCCTAATTAATGGCAATGCATTTGGAAACTCATCCACAATAATATTAGTAAAATTATTCAACAAAGTTTTGATTTCTTCAGCTAAATCATCTAAGTTTGTGGAAGTTAAAATTACCTTAGGTCTCCCTATGACAACAAAATGCATTTCTTCACCTTTTCCAACCTCTTGCAACAACTCCTTTCCACTCATCAGCATAACACTGTTTCCACGTGCTCCTTTGTCAGCTTCATCCTTCAATGGCAGTAGTGTATGTTTATTTCCATCTTTCTCCATAGTATAAGTATTTTTCCTTCCATCATGAATAGATTTTCGATCAAACTGCCAAGGTCTTCCCAGCAATACATGGCATACATCCATTGGCATTACATCACACAATATCACATCTTTATAAGTACCAATCTGTATCTCTACCTTGCATTGTTCTGTCACAATAATCTGATTTCCTTTCTGCAACCATGACACTTTGTAAGAAGTAGTGGGTAATGTATTCACTAATCCTAGTTTGTCCACCATCTCTGTAGAAACAAGGTTATCAATGCTTCCACTGTCAATTATCACTTTACAAAATTTACCTTTGGATTTGCATGTAGTTCTGAATAAACTCTTCCTCTGAGCTAGTTCTCCAATCCCTTTCTCTGCCTTAAGCAATGCCCTTTTCAACAACAGGGATTCTCCTACTTCAGGGGATTGTTCCTTGTCTGTAATTTGAGGTTTTTCTTCCTTTGCCTCAGCCACATTCACATTTCTCTGACTTGTTGTCTTTTTATGAGGACAGTCCCATGATCCATGTCCCCATTCTCCACATGTGTAACACCGAGTATCTCTTCCTCGACCTCTTCCTCTGGGTGAAAATCTTCCTTTATTAAAATCTCCCCTCTGTGGTGATCTACTACTTGAACTTCCTGCTTCATGCTGATGTTGTTGAACCCTTGGTTTGGTAGTTCCTCTACCTCTTACTGAACTCTTCCCTTTATTCCTCTGATTTTGTTTTCTCAACATCTTTTCTTCTGCCTTCAAACCTGCTTAATAGGCATCTTTAGACTCAACAAGCTGATCTCATCCTATATGTCATATCTTAAGCCATTGATATATCTGGCTACCTTCTCCATGTCATCCTTTGCATGTCATGCTCTAATACTCAATCTATAAAACTCTTCGGTATATTCTTTGTCAGACATTCCTTTTTGCCTTAAATTTTGTAACTGTTTGAAAAGATTTAACTGATAATCATTTGGCATAAATTTAGCTTTCATTTTACTCACCATTTTGTCCCATTGCTTGATCTTGGACTTTACTTTTCTTGTTCTGTATGTTTGTAGTTCATCCCACCAAATAGCTGCATGACCCTTCAATCTGGTAACTGCAAATTTCACCTTCTTTTTGTCATCGACTTCCTCTTCATAGTCAAAATATTTGTCCAGTGAACTGATCCAATCCATTAGCTCTTCTGCATTGAGACTCCCTTCATACGCAAGAATTTTCGCCTTTGGTTTTCCTCCTACTTTAGCCAACATCTTGATAATTTTGGTAGTTTGATTTTCCTCCTCTTCTTCTTCCTCGGAAGATTCTTCTTTAGCACTGTCAACTCCTTCATCAGGTGTTCTCCTTTGAGCAGTCTCTATTGTGTCCATCCTTGTATGCAGACTCCAGATCTCTTCCAGCAGAACTGCATTTGCTTCAAGTCTTCCTCAACCTATGCCAGCTCCTCTCCTCGGTGGCATGTTTACTGTAGTCAACTCAATCTCTGTGCTCTGATACCAAAATGATGCAGGAGGCAGATGAAAACAAGGTGAAGTCTTAATAATAGACTATTGGTTACTTTATAACCAATCAAGTGCTTTCAACAGATTCTATTCGTGGCTTACTTTACACTGAGGGTCCCACTTTTACAATAAAAATGCCGGTCCCACATTGACTTTCCCTTTAGAAACAACGCTTCGCTTTACGTTGTTGATCTCATTCCATCAGATCCAACGATCAACACTCAACTTGATCAACAAAACAATCCGGTCTTCCTCCACTGTTGATCTAGGCACGCTGGATCCAATGGTCACAACGATATCGAGTGAACCACTTGCACGAAGATTACCCAACCGATAAAGCGGTCTTCTCTCTCCACCTGAGTGTTACGTGTCGCTTGGTTAGTGGAACCAGGTGACTACCCCGAAATACCACTTACAACTTTTCTTCCGCCTGATAACCACCTTTGCTGTTTAAAACCCGCTTTTCCAATATAACCATGTGCATTAACTTACACTTAAGTAAAGAGCTTAACAAGTGTTTTAGCGCTTAATCAAGGTTTTAATGCTTAACGCCAAGATTAACCCTTAACACTAAATGACCGCAATTTAGTGTTAAAACACATAAACGCATAAACACTGAGATTTATGTTTAAAGTGTGAAAACAAAGAAAATACCTAGTTACATTCAGAATGCGGATACACAAAGTTAAACGAGAGTCGCACCAGGATTACCACACAAATACACGCTGAATCAATTTCATTAATATAATATTGGTTACAAAGTCTTGGCCCTCTCAGCTCAATTACAACAATGTATTGACCTCCATCTCAATCTCAAAACCCTATCTAACACTCAAACTCTCGCCTCTCACTCAATTCTCAATCATCTCAGCTAATCCTTTTCCATTACATTTTTTCTCTTTTATGAATCAATGCTATTCTAACTGCACTAACCACTCGATCTCTATTTTAGTCAATCTAATAATCAAATCTCTATTCTTAAGCTCTATTACACACCTATGCTAACAACTTAGCCTTTAGTATAAAATAAGACAAGTTCCTAACTATTATAATAATGAAGTAAAGCTCATCTTCGAGAGATCCAACCCTCTCTACTAAAACTGACTTTTGACCACTCAGGTCAGTGAAATTCAACTCCTTTAACCACAACATGTGAACAAACAATCACATTGCTGGCTAAGTCCAGGTGCGCCTGCATCAATATGTCTATCTCATTCTAATTCTCCACTCACTCAAATATGAAACCAAACCCAGAAACATGACCTACTTCTGAATGTACCAACAAAGATTGTAATAATTGCACTTTCAAATGGAAAAATGTACATTTGATTTTATGACTGAATTTAGATATGATAGAAAAGCACAAGAAAAAGGATTTAGAACAGTTACACATCTCCCACACTTATTTCTCCTTTTTTTTTCATAATATAGCCAATTACACATCGCCCACACTTATTTCTCTCTTCTTTTTCATAATATACCCTAGAGGGTTTGAGTTTCCCATATCAAGCATTTAGTCTCGTTAATTACGTCTATGTGTTCTCAAGTAATGAGTTGAGGGGATTATTATAACACAAATGACAAGGAGATTACAAGTGCAAATCAATCAAGTAACATGAAAATTCTCAAAGCAAAGAAGTGCTCCACAGAATAACTAATGAAAATACTTTGATCTCTCACCCACTCATTAACATTAATCCCTTTACATTAATCGATCGTTCATTTGTTCCCTTTCATTCAATTTCAATATACTCATTTACATTATTCCTAAATAAATTAAATTGGGGTGGATTAATTATTAATTTGTAAGTATTATTGAGTGAAGAGGCTCATTCTACACTTCAGTTTGATGTGTAACCTCGTTCGTCCATCATTAAAATTGAAATTTTGCTCATGTCAATATTTTTTTTTAAATCTAAAAATTAAAAAATTAAATAACTATACAAAACATTTAAATGATGTCAATTCATAAAAAAAATTACACATGAAAAAATTAGATCCTTCTGGGCTCATGTTAAATCCATATTTAAGATCGATCTATATATTTTTTATAATGCATAGACCCATACACTATTCATGAAATTTAGATGAATTCATAATAGAGCAAAAGAATATGCGGTTAAGCAATTTATTTATATTCAAACTTATTCTACAAGGACTACATTCACTACACTGCAAGGAGAACTTGACAATTACAAGAATATTCTAACAATGCTTTCCATATTGGCTACAACATTAATATTGATATTGACATCAGAGATGAAAACCAATTTATTATTTGATAATTTTTATTTTCACTTTCTATTCCTAAAATATATATATAATAAAAGATAAAAAAATGATGCTAGGAATCTACAACTAAGAGCTCAATGGTCAATTTCCACTACTAACACCATAAGCTCTAATTAAAAAATAAATAAGTAAAATACCCACACAATTCCAAAAAAAATTATATTAATAATCCTCCTATTAACCAATACTACTTCTCATAAACAATGTAAATTTAAATATTCATAAAATAATAATATAACATTTTTTTAATCATTATGGCACATACTATTACACAATATTTATTATTATTACATTCATTGTGAATTAACTTTAATATTAACATCTAACTTAAGTATGCACACAAATAAAATGAAACATTATCATGCACAATATTATATATATATAGTGGGAAAATTTGGCATAACTCAATGGTCAAATTAATAGTGGGGACAATCATTACTAGCTATTATAGCGAACATAACTGTTATTCAAGAAATTACTGTGATTGTGGTTTAGGAGACTTTCGCCCCTGCCATATGCTTCTGGGTCTTGAGCCTTTAACCTGTGGTTTGAAGAGAATGAGCTCTTCCCCAAACAAAAATAATATTTTTTTTAATACTTTAAATAGTAGAAAAAAAATATCATAACTTGTGGTCAAAATATTAGTGGAACAAGAAGTGATCATAAACCATGTCAATTACCAAATATTTATGAATCTTAAATCTTTAACCAAAATATCTATGAATCATGATTTAACCAAAATTATTTTGTCAATTCTAACCAAAAATTTCAAAACTTGAAATAATTCAATAATTTACCATATCAATTAGAATAACAATAATTTAAATGTTAAATATTTTTGCTTTTCCCCTGCATTTTATTAGAAATCTCAGATTTTTTCTAGAATTTTAATTTTAAACAATATAATCTAAAAAATAAACTATCCTACATAGAACTAGTAAAACTGTAATTCAAGTAGTTACCAATTCATCCTGTGATATATAAAAAAATAAAAAAAATTGAATTGTCTACGTCAGGAAAATCCGTAGGGGCATGTGAATTGACTGAGATCAGTCTTCCCAGGTTTGTCTGTCCTGGTGATTAGAACCATGATCCGACTTTCTCGCAATGATAAATTTGTGAGTACATCTTTTAAAATTAAAAGAAAATGATTATAACGAGAAGTAAACTTAACGCTATTTCGATACCAGAATTATTATATATAATTGTATATATACTTGTTGTTTAACTATTATATCAGAATTTATATTTATATATATATATATATATTATATTTTTGTTTAATATATGTACTTGTTGTTTAACTATTATAAAGATAAAGATAAATTGTGAGTACATCTGTTAAAATTAAAAAGAAAATGATTATAACGGAAAGTAAACCTTAACGCTATGTTATTTCGATACCAGAATTATTATATATAATTGTATATATAACTTGTTGTTTAACTAATATATCAGAAATTAATATTTATATATATGTATATATATATTTTGTTTTAATTTATATATATATATTGTTTTGTTTAATTTGTATATTTTCTGGAGTTTTTGGTTGGAATCAAACAAAATAAAATATTTTTTAGTATTTAAAAAATAGTAACCTATTTATGATAGGTTTAGTTGGAACTTTTTGGTTGAATATAAGAGTTGTTTATACTGCAGATTTTTTGGAATTTAATAAAAAGAAATTCAAAAATTCAGAATGTTTGAATCGTTTTTTTAATAGTAAAAATAGATTCAGTCTGAAGTTTGACTGTCATAATTTAGATTTAAAAAAAAATTACCATATTTTATCATAATCTTACTAGAAATCTCATTATTTTACGAGCTAATTTGGGAGTTTATTAAACTACGATAATAAAAATAAAAATATCATTGAAGCTTTCTAAGACATTCTATCTCATTTAAAACTAAAAACTGTTGTGCATAATCTGTGACTGAACCTAAAAAAAAGGTATCATTGAAGCTTTTCAAGGCATTCTATCTTCATTTAAAACTAAAAACTGTTGTGCACAATCTGTGACTGAACCTTTCAGAGAATTAATAACTGCTGTGACATGAACAGACACAGCATGAACTGTCACTGAACATGTACTTGATACACAATGGTTTTCTGATAGTACAGAACTGCACTCTGATGTACAACCTGATGATGTACTGTGATTGAAATGTATTTATATAACACATGTCCACTTTTCCTGAGATATTGCCCAGTCATTGCATTCATCCAAAGGTATGACTAATTCCTTTCCATTTCGTTTCTTTAAAATTTCTGCACCAGGTAGTTTTCCTTGAACAGGTGGCATATCGTTAGGGGGCATTGTCAAGGCCGAGAAATCTATTGACTAACTGAAGTCTCACTGGAAGAGAAATATTTTGGAAATGACAGTACAAACTTTTGGAAAACATTGTACTGGAAAACACGGAAATATAGAACAGGCCTAGAGAGTCGGAAGCCTGTCTGGAATTTTGGAGGATGCTGAAACTAATGCAGTTGTTTATAATGAGATTTTTTGGAAGTTTTTTCGGCTGGTTTTTCCAGTCAAAATCTGATAGCAATTTATTGGAATCGCAAGTTTGATAACTAGTTTCTGCACAATCAAAGGGTCCCAGGGTTTTTCAGGGTGCTGAATCCAAATATGCAGTTAAAAAACCATTTTAACTGCTAAAAATCAAGATTTAACCTCAATTTCTTCCGCCGGATTCGTTACCGGAATCTCCAAAAAATCGCATTATAAACAACTCCGAAACTAATTCCAGAGGATTTCAATCCTTTTAAGAGGAAAAAGAACAGAACTATTTTCCATTATAAATAAGGAAGAGTTTTATATTTGCTTGGATTATTTTCAAACATCAAGTCTATTCTGGAGTTCCAATAATTCAAACATCAAGTCTATTCATCAAGTCAATTCTGGAGTTGTCTTAGAAAACCAAAGCCATTTTCAAAAACAAAAGAGGTTTCAGAAAACCTCTTGAGAGAAGGGTACAGAGCAGCAATCAAACTGAAAAAGCATACAGAATAGGACACCACAACATAGAACAGGCCAAGGAGAGATATCCAGAGGTAAGCAAAAACCTGCATAATAATCCACTAAGAAAACTCGAAAAAAGTTAAAACCCTGCCCACATATCAAACCATCAGCAAAGTACTCAAAAGGTATAAAACCAGGAGAAAGAGACAGGCCCTGTTTGGAGAGGGCATCAGCTTCAAAATTTTGTTCCTGGTAAATATGTTGGAAGGAGACTTGGGAAAAAACAGCCTTTAAATCCCTGATACTAAG
Source organism: Pinus taeda (assembly GCA_000404065.3). Classification (NCBI taxonomy): domain Eukaryota; kingdom Viridiplantae; phylum Streptophyta; class Pinopsida; order Pinales; family Pinaceae; genus Pinus; species Pinus taeda. The sequence continues at coordinate 440,182 of APFE031340076.1, forward strand.
CATCCAGTTAAATAGGGAGTGGACCCCAAGGTTGAAGTGGCCTAAAGATTTTGGATCAGAGTAAGAGAATCCCCAGGACTTCAATCCTTAATCAAAAGATTTCAATTTTTTGGAAATGTCAAATTTGGTTTGTTTTTTAAGCTTAAGTTTAACTATTTAATTTTTTTTTAATAAATTTTTCACTACATAGTATTATTTTGTTTTATTATTATATATTTTTACAAGTATAAATGAATTCAATGTCTTAACAATTTTTTTTAAATTTGTATTTGGAGTATGTTTTAAAATTGTTAAGTTTGAGCTTGGAATATGTCTTAAAACCGCTTTTGCTTGGCTAAGCGTAGGTCTTACTCAAGCCTAAAGAAACAGTTTAATAGCCCAAGCCTCAAAGTCATCTGGTAGCAGTGAAACACTACTCTTAATAATGAATAATACTGATAGTCAATTTGTATTCATAGCAACCAATAATTATTGTTTTCACTGCTAATTTAACAACTAAATTATGATAAATTTTCTCATTATCTAGAAAAACCCTTTTAACATTTGAATTAACAAATTTTATAACTTAAATTTATAATTTCAACGAAATTTTAGATAAAATTAACTTTAAAAAAATTAAATATAAAAAAAAATTAAAAATTTAAATTACTTTTATAAAATTATTTTAAATGTCTCCCTACTGGTTCAAACAACTAAATTTTAATAAATTTTAAGAAACCCTATAAAAAACATATTTATAATATATACTAAAAAATTATAATATTTATATTTAAATAAAAATAATAGCCCTTAAAAGAAAGTTTAATAAATAAATAAATATATATAAACCCACAGTTGAAGAAGGAGTTTATAGTAGTTGGTTTATTCTATGAGTCACCTCCACCCCTGCCTTCACGGGACTTATAGCTTCGATCAAACTTCTTTAAACTTCACATTTGATCAGGACTATAGTTTTTTATTATAATTAAAGAATTAAAAGACATAATTGATTGATTTTTAAATAGTATTTTAAAGTTTTGTTTTAGAATATATTATTTATTTATTAATATTTATATGGATTGTATGGTTGATTAGATAAGTAATATTTATAGATTTAAGTATTTGTAGGTTGACTTTTCAGAATTAAATTGGCGATGAGTAATTAAATATAAATAAATAAAAGATTTTAAATTATTTTTTTCCTATAGAAAAATGTATAATTTTCGTTAAGTTTTTAAGAAAATTACAAGTTGTATGTCAATATTTGTGCAATGCTTTCATTACTGTTAGGTGGTGGATCAGTTCTGTCGTTCAGTTATGTTGTTTGAGCAAAAATATTTACATATTCCTTCATTAAATTTGAAGGATCAAAAAATAAACCGTCTTGTGGATGTACCGCCTCGTCGATGTAAGGTCTGTGGTAGATCTGGAAAAAGTCTCCATCCCTGTATTCCTGGATTATCCACTGTCCTCTAGTTAGCTGCGCGTCCTCTTTGGAAAGAAGATCAACGACTTCATTCCTTTCCCTATAAATATGAGAGCAGACAAAAGACTCAAACTGTGATTTTAATGCAATAGCTTCTTTCACCAGGTCTCTGAGTGTGTGCACGTGGCAATTATAAGTCCCATTTAGCCAATTTATGATGAGCTGTGAGTCCCCAAAAATTTGTATATTGTGGCAGTGTTTTTCCTTGGCAAAGAGGAGTAGATGTCTGAGACTGTTTAGTTCTGTGAAGTTGTTGGTGCCTCTCCCTAGTCCCACTTTTATTTTATAGCTCACTGACTCGGATAGGTGAAGGACTGCTCCACCACCACATCCCTCCGGTTGGGCCGAGCCATCAAAATATGCCCAAGGTTGGCCCTTGTCTATAGTTTTTGGGATTATTGTCCAAAGGGGACGCGGTGCTTGGTCTCCGAGGATGGAATTGTAGATGGCCTGGATGTTGTTGCATATTGTTGCCCCTAGAATGTCTTTGTCCTGGAAGATTTTATGGTTCCTGATAATCCAAATGCCCCAACAGATGATGGGAGGCATATTTTTTTGCTTCTGGCTGTCAGTCTTGGACCACAAGTTTTCCCATGCCTCCCTTATATTATTGCCGATCCAGCGACAAGGAACATTTAGCCCTGTGGTAATTATATTCCACATGTCCACCGAGACAAGGCAGTGGAGTAATAGGTGGTCAATATCATCTCGCTAGATTGCAGAGGTTGCATCTTGAAGGCCTATGTATGCTCCGTTTTGTCAGGTTGAGGTTTGTGGGGATTTTGTTTGAAAGGATAAACCAGAGGAAGAGTCACGCTTTATGGGGGGCTTTCAGCTTCCATATGGAACGCCACACCAGCATAGTTGGCTGATTGCTCGAGCTTCCATGATGGTCGCAAACCCGAATTTGGGGGCGTAGATATCGTTTGGTGCCTTTGCCTAGATTAGCTTGTCTTCTATTGCTGTAATCTTGATGTTTGCCTCTTCCAAGCGTCCCACGAAACTTGACTAGTCCATGCTCCATTTATCTTTGATGCCAAAATTTCCAAATGCCTGCCATTGTCTGTAAGGAATCTCAGCCCGCCTCGCCTCTTTGATATGGGCTAGGTGTGTGTATCCGACCACGCTAAGTTCCTATCTCACTTCTTGTGGTAGAATGTGGGCATTTCCACTACCTTCCCAGGCATCAACCCAATTCTGATTTGTGGGTCGTTTCCCACCTTCCAGGCCAGACCTAGTTTGATGATATTGATAGAGCATACCACTGCCTTCTAGATACTTGAGACCCCCGCTTGGCGGTGATTTATGCTACGTAGCCAATCTGTGGTTAATAGTGGATAGATGTATTTGTTGTAGATCACTTCAGTCCAGAGACTATTTGTGGTGATGATTTGCCAGGCCAATTTTGCTCCCAAAGCCTTGGCAAAATCTTGGGGTTCCTTTAATCCCTAGCCTCCCCACTTCTTTGGTTTTGCTATCCTCTCTCACTTGACCTAGGCGAAAGTTTTGCCAGTTGTTTGGCCCCTCCAAAGGAATCTACAACAGATTTGTTCGATTCTGCGATGGATGCCTTTAGGGATCCAAGCCAGGGACATCCAGTATACAGGTATGGGCTCAAGGACTGATTTGATGAGAGTGAGTCTCCCTGCCCTGGTGAGCCACCTCTGTTGCCAAATGTTTATGCGGGTTTCAATCTTAGCTATCATCCATGCCCAATCTGCAATGTGGTACCCATTTGGCTTGAGTCTGAATCTCAGGTATTTTAGGCCGTCTTTTAGCTCCTATCTCACAAAGCCGAAATGTTGGGAGGCGAATCTTTGCTCATTCCGTAGGCAGGAGCTGAATATGATTGTTGATTTTGTATAGTTCGGCTCCATTCCTGTAGCTTTACAAAAGAGAGTTAAGATTGCATTGAAACTAGTGGTATCGTTGTAGGTTCC
>APFE031340076.1:450011-506341 GCA_000404065.3 Pinus taeda
ATTTTTTAGTATTTAAAAAATAGTAACCTATTTATGATAGGTTTAGTTGGAACTTTTTGGTTGAATATAAGAGTTGTTTATACTGCAGATTTTTTGGAATTTAATAAAAAGAAATTCAAAAATTCAGAATGTTTGAATCGTTTTTTTAATAGTAAAAATAGATTCAGTCTGAAGTTTGACTGTCATAATTTAGATTTAAAAAAAAATTACCATATTTTATCATAATCTTACTAGAAATCTCATTATTTTACGAGCTAATTTGGGAGTTTATTAAACTACGATAATAAAAATAAAAATATCATTGAAGCTTTCTAAGACATTCTATCTCATTTAAAACTAAAAACTGTTGTGCATAATCTGTGACTGAACCTAAAAAAAAGGTATCATTGAAGCTTTTCAAGGCATTCTATCTTCATTTAAAACTAAAAACTGTTGTGCACAATCTGTGACTGAACCTTTCAGAGAATTAATAACTGCTGTGACATGAACAGACACAGCATGAACTGTCACTGAACATGTACTTGATACACAATGGTTTTCTGATAGTACAGAACTGCACTCTGATGTACAACCTGATGATGTACTGTGATTGAAATGTATTTATATAACACATGTCCACTTTTCCTGAGATATTGCCCAGTCATTGCATTCATCCAAAGGTATGACTAATTCCTTTCCATTTCGTTTCTTTAAAATTTCTGCACCAGGTAGTTTTCCTTGAACAGGTGGCATATCGTTAGGGGGCATTGTCAAGGCCGAGAAATCTATTGACTAACTGAAGTCTCACTGGAAGAGAAATATTTTGGAAATGACAGTACAAACTTTTGGAAAACATTGTACTGGAAAACACGGAAATATAGAACAGGCCTAGAGAGTCGGAAGCCTGTCTGGAATTTTGGAGGATGCTGAAACTAATGCAGTTGTTTATAATGAGATTTTTTGGAAGTTTTTTCGGCTGGTTTTTCCAGTCAAAATCTGATAGCAATTTATTGGAATCGCAAGTTTGATAACTAGTTTCTGCACAATCAAAGGGTCCCAGGGTTTTTCAGGGTGCTGAATCCAAATATGCAGTTAAAAAACCATTTTAACTGCTAAAAATCAAGATTTAACCTCAATTTCTTCCGCCGGATTCGTTACCGGAATCTCCAAAAAATCGCATTATAAACAACTCCGAAACTAATTCCAGAGGATTTCAATCCTTTTAAGAGGAAAAAGAACAGAACTATTTTCCATTATAAATAAGGAAGAGTTTTATATTTGCTTGGATTATTTTCAAACATCAAGTCTATTCTGGAGTTCCAATAATTCAAACATCAAGTCTATTCATCAAGTCAATTCTGGAGTTGTCTTAGAAAACCAAAGCCATTTTCAAAAACAAAAGAGGTTTCAGAAAACCTCTTGAGAGAAGGGTACAGAGCAGCAATCAAACTGAAAAAGCATACAGAATAGGACACCACAACATAGAACAGGCCAAGGAGAGATATCCAGAGGTAAGCAAAAACCTGCATAATAATCCACTAAGAAAACTCGAAAAAAGTTAAAACCCTGCCCACATATCAAACCATCAGCAAAGTACTCAAAAGGTATAAAACCAGGAGAAAGAGACAGGCCCTGTTTGGAGAGGGCATCAGCTTCAAAATTTTGTTCCTGGTAAATATGTTGGAAGGAGACTTGGGAAAAAACAGCCTTTAAATCCCTGATACTAAGCATCCAGTTAAATAGGGAGTGGACCCCAAGGTTGAAGTGGCCTAAAGATTTTGGATCAGAGTAAGAGAATCCCCAGGACTTCAATCCTTAATCAAAAGATTTCAATTTTTTGGAAATGTCAAATTTGGTTTGTTTTTTAAGCTTAAGTTTAACATTAATTTTTTCTTATTAATAAATTTTTCACTACGTAGTATTATTTTTTTTTATTATTTAAAATATATTTTTACAAGTATAAATGAATTCAATGTCTTAACAATTTTTTTTAAATTTGTATTTGGAGTATGTTTTAAAATTGTTAAGTTTGAGCTTGGAATATGTCTTAAAACCGCTTTTGCTTGGCTAAGCGTAGGTCTTACTCAAGCCTAAAGAAACAGTTTAATAGCCCAAGCCTCAAAGTCATCTGGTAGCAGTGAAACACTACTCTTAATAATGAATAATACTGATAGTCAATTTGTATTCATAGCAACCAATAATTATTGTTTTCACTGCTAATTTAACAACTAAATTATGATAAATTTTCTCATTATCTAGAAAAACCCTTTTAACATTTGAATTAACAAATTTTATAACTTAAATTTATAATTTCAACCAAATTTTAGATAAAATTAACTTAAAAAATAATAAAATATTAAAAATTAAAATACAATTACTTTTAATAAAGGAAATTTATTTTAATGTCTTCCCCTACTGGTCAACAAACTAATTTTTTATAAAATTTAGAACCCTATTAACAATATTAATATATATATATATACTAAATTATAATATTTTATATTTAAATTAAAAATAAATAGCCTCTTAAAAGAAATGTTATATATAAAATAATAATATATATACCCACAGTTGAAGAAAGTATTTATATTGTGGTTTTATTCTATTGAGTCACTTTTTTTCCCCCCCCCGCCCAACCCTGCTCACGGGGACTTATAGCTTTCCGATCAAACTTCTTAAACTTCATTGATAAACTATAGTTTTTTTATTATAATTAAAGGAATTATAAAAAAGATTCATGTTAATTGATTGTGATTTAAAATAGTATTTAAAGTTTTGTTTAGGATATTTATTATTTTTTATTGTATTAATATTTATATGATTTGGATGGTTGATAGATAGTAGTAATATTTATTAGCATTTAAGTATTGTTAGTTGGACTTTTTCGGGAATTAAGATGCAATGATTAATAAATATTAAAATAAATAAAAATTTTTAAAATTATTTTTTTCCTATAGAAAAATGTATAATTTTCGTTAAGTTTTTAAGAAAATTACAAGTTGTATGTCAATATTTGTGCAATGCTTTCATTACTGTTAGGTGGTGGATCAGTTCTGTCGTTCAGTTATGTTGTTTGAGCAAAAATATTTACATATTCCTTCATTAAATTTGAAGGATCAAAAAATAAACCGTCTTGTGGATGTACCGCCTCGTCGATGTAAGGTCTGTGGTAGATCTGGAAAAAGTCTCCATCCCTGTATTCCTGGATTATCCACTGTCCTCTAGTTAGCTGCGCGTCCTCTTTGGAAAGAAGATCAACGACTTCATTCCTTTCCCTATAAATATGAGAGCAGACAAAAGACTCAAACTGTGATTTTAATGCAATAGCTTCTTTCACCAGGTCTCTGAGTGTGTGCACGTGGCAATTATAAGTCCCATTTAGCCAATTTATGATGAGCTGTGAGTCCCCAAAAATTTGTATATTGTGGCAGTGTTTTTCCTTGGCAAAGAGGAGTAGATGTCTGAGACTGTTTAGTTCTGTGAAGTTGTTGGTGCCTCTCCCTAGTCCCACTTTTATTTTATAGCTCACTGACTCGGATAGGTGAAGGACTGCTCCACCACCACATCCCTCCGGTTGGGCCGAGCCATCAAAATATGCCCAAGGTTGGCCCTTGTCTATAGTTTTTGGGATTATTGTCCAAAGGGGACGCGGTGCTTGGTCTCCGAGGATGGAATTGTAGATGGCCTGGATGTTGTTGCATATTGTTGCCCCTAGAATGTCTTTGTCCTGGAAGATTTTATGGTTCCTGATAATCCAAATGCCCCAACAGATGATGGGAGGCATATTTTTTTGCTTCTGGCTGTCAGTCTTGGACCACAAGTTTTCCCATGCCTCCCTTATATTATTGCCGATCCAGCGACAAGGAACATTTAGCCCTGTGGTAATTATATTCCACATGTCCACCGAGACAAGGCAGTGGAGTAATAGGTGGTCAATATCATCTCGCTAGATTGCAGAGGTTGCATCTTGAAGGCCTATGTATGCTCCGTTTTGTCAGGTTGAGGTTTGTGGGGATTTTGTTTGAAAGGATAAACCAGAGGAAGAGTCACGCTTTATGGGGGGCTTTCAGCTTCCATATGGAACGCCACACCAGCATAGTTGGCTGATTGCTCGAGCTTCCATGATGGTCGCAAACCCGAATTTGGGGGCGTAGATATCGTTTGGTGCCTTTGCCTAGATTAGCTTGTCTTCTATTGCTGTAATCTTGATGTTTGCCTCTTCCAAGCGTCCCACGAAACTTGACTAGTCCATGCTCCATTTATCTTTGATGCCAAAATTTCCAAATGCCTGCCATTGTCTGTAAGGAATCTCAGCCCGCCTCGCCTCTTTGATATGGGCTAGGTGTGTGTATCCGACCACGCTAAGTTCCTATCTCACTTCTTGTGGTAGAATGTGGGCATTTCCACTACCTTCCCAGGCATCAACCCAATTCTGATTTGTGGGTCGTTTCCCACCTTCCAGGCCAGACCTAGTTTGATGATATTGATAGAGCATACCACTGCCTTCTAGATACTTGAGACCCCCGCTTGGCGGTGATTTATGCTACGTAGCCAATCTGTGGTTAATAGTGGATAGATGTATTTGTTGTAGATCACTTCAGTCCAGAGACTATTTGTGGTGATGATTTGCCAGGCCAATTTTGCTCCCAAAGCCTTGGCAAAATCTTGGGGTTCCTTTAATCCCTAGCCTCCCCACTTCTTTGGTTTTGCTATCCTCTCTCACTTGACCTAGGCGAAAGTTTTGCCAGTTGTTTGGCCCCTCCAAAGGAATCTACAACAGATTTGTTCGATTCTGCGATGGATGCCTTTAGGGATCCAAGCCAGGGACATCCAGTATACAGGTATGGGCTCAAGGACTGATTTGATGAGAGTGAGTCTCCCTGCCCTGGTGAGCCACCTCTGTTGCCAAATGTTTATGCGGGTTTCAATCTTAGCTATCATCCATGCCCAATCTGCAATGTGGTACCCATTTGGCTTGAGTCTGAATCTCAGGTATTTTAGGCCGTCTTTTAGCTCCTATCTCACAAAGCCGAAATGTTGGGAGGCGAATCTTTGCTCATTCCGTAGGCAGGAGCTGAATATGATTGTTGATTTTGTATAGTTCGGCTCCATTCCTGTAGCTTTACAAAAGAGAGTTAAGATTGCATTGAAACTAGTGGTATCGTTGTAGGTTCCATTTCGAAAAATTAGAATATCATCAACAAAGAGAAGGTGAGAAATGGTGGTCCTGTCATTGATTTCCACTCCTCCCAGAGTGCCATTGTTCCTTGCTGATGCTATGAGTCTGCTGAGTCCTTCCATTATCAGAAGGAAAAGCATAGGGGAGAGAGGGGAGCCTTGTCTAAGGCCCCTTTCTGCATGGAAGAAATTTGAAGTTGCTCCATTGATCGGGACGCTGAAAGAAACCAATGTGAAGCAACACCCCATCCACTTGATGAATTTCATGATTTAAAAAAGTAATGTTTTAATCTATATTATATATATATTAATTAAGTTTAGGTCACTAAATTAATATATAAAAAATATAAAAATAATTAATTATATAAAAATATAAAATAATTGTGTTAAAGTTGATATATAAGTTTAATAACGTAATTTATAAATATAATAATTAATTATATTAAACTATGAATATATATATATATATATATTACATAAGTTTTTAGTAATTATTAAGATATGATAGTACATTATTTTTATTATTTGAACAATGGATAGAGTAATATATGGCTTTATAATATAAATCATTTTATAATATGATAAATTTATTAGATTATAATATATGGTTCCTTTATGTATATAGATGCTTAATGATTTATTATTTATAACTATTATAAATTGTGTGTGAAAAAAAAGTTTTTTAATATATAATTTTTTATTTATATTATTATTAGTGTTGAGAAGGGCTATTAATTTTTATTTATTTCTATGTTATTGTTTCTATTAATATGGTTAAAGTTTTTTCTAATCTTGAGAGTCTTTCTTATCTTATCCTTGTAAGAAAGGTTTTCAATAGTAAAGGTTTTTGCATTCTCTATGCAAGCATGATGTTCTTAGCATGTTTTGTAACAATTGAGTCTTTTGTTTTTTCATGTCTTATGTCTGAATTGTGCTCTTTAATTCTTTCTTTCAAGGAACAATGAGTTTCTCTGATGTAATATTACCACATGAACATTCTATCTTGTACACACCTTTAACTTACAAGTGGTCAATGTCATCTTTTGCAGATCTCGTCACTTGTCTGATGGTAGTATGGGATTTAAAACATATTAAACTTTTTTTTCTTCAAAATGTTGGCAATCTTGTCATTGGTGCCCTTAAGGTAAGGTAGGTATGTAGTCTTCCCAGGGTTATGGATGTTAGAATTGGGATGATTATTGTCATGAATAAGAGCTTTTTGGAAGGCATCCTTAATATCTTTCATGTTATATCCAAGGTTTCTAAAGACTTTAATAAGGTGCTCCTTTTCCTCATCTTTAGGATCCATTCAAGAAATTCTAAGAGCTCTAGAAGCCAAAGTCGCAATGACTCCAATCTTTTGTGAGGGATGATGATGAGAGTTTGCACGAAGGTAGCTCTTAGTATGTGTTTTCTTTCGATACACCTTGTAATCAAGCTTTCCATTAGGTTTATTATTATTATTTTGAACTCTTCAGTTATTTTATTTTTATAAAATTATGAAGCAATTAATTAGTTTATTAGTCACGATTTCACTTAATCAACTTTTGCGTATGTTAATTTATTTTCTATATTTGTCAGGATTTTAAAGTAATTTTAAAAGATTCCAAATATTTATAATTGACTAGTGCATTGCATATGACATCGTTGCTTTACACCATTGGGTTCTTCTACCATTACTAACATTGTGTCACCTTGACTTTCTGCCACCATTGACAATGCTTTTGCTTCAACCTTAGAATGGATCTTGCATCAGCCTCTCCACCTCCTATGAGTTCCCAACTACTCATGGATATCAACATGGACAACATTGTGTTCTTCTCCATCTAATTCCACTATATAACATCATGCAAGCCTTCCACTTAATGCCATGATCTAACACTATGCAAGCCTAGAACTTTAAAGCCATGTTTCTTTCCAACACACCCATTACTTCTACATTAGCTTCTTCTTCTTTCTAAATTTTGACATTTTATATTTGGAAAAATCCTCTGAATCCATTAAACTAAGTAATATGAGACAACCCCATAGGACAACCAGAGTAGTAGCTATACTAGAGAGGTGGAATCTTAATCGAGTCCCAAGAACATGGTTGTTGCTAAATCTGCTCCCCCTTCTGATGCATCATGAATGAATTTTTACAATACCAAATACTTGGGCATAACCATGGGTAGTAGCAATGCTCACGAAAATATTGACTTCAAAAGGTTTTTGTTGTTGTTTCTTGGAAGATAATTTATTCTAAGAGGGTCATTGAGAGCAAAGTTATTGATCTAAACATTTCATCTCTTAGATTTCGATTGTGTAGATGATGCGGTTGTGATAAATGCAAGAGAAAATGAGACCTTGAATGGCACCATTGCATTTCATTGTCCTATAGTTAACCCCTTAAACTTCCCCTCAAAGATGGCACTACCTAGAAAGTTTTTTTTGTTTGATGGGATCATTTCTTAGCTTGAGAAGGGACAAAGAACTATGTGGGTGTTAGGTTGAACATCATACTAGTGCCTCACTTAGCTTCTAAGGACAAATGGACAATTGTGGTCAAGTTATATTGCACATATCATCATATTCATACATTTTAGTGGAAGTCCAACTAACCCTAGCAACAGATACACTAATGTGAATATTCTAGAAGAAAAGTGGATTGTATGGCTAAGGCAAAACTAAACAAGTCTTACCATATTCTAAAGACCACAAGGACAGTAAGTACCTTTCCTCCCACGTGTGTTTATTTCCACTCTTTCGTAGTCCATATTTTCCATGGCTAGTTGAGATTGCACAAGTTACTAAGCCTCGTACCTATATCATCAACACTGTTACAATGGAATTTGGAACCATCTAGCTAGTGTTTTAAATCACAAGCCTAGACTCCATTACCTAAGAACATCACAAACTTTTGCCTAGACAATCGAACATAACTCATATCTTTGGAACTACAAAGTTCAGCTACAAAATCTTCAAAACCCTATAGTTGTTACTACTATTCTCAAACTCAACACACCTTAATGGGGTTATAGGGTTTGACTCAAGAGAATCGATCAAAATTACCAAAATGCATATTCATCATCAACAATACCATTAGAGATTCCATGAATCATCATCATAAGCCTACAATCAAATAAATCATGACCAATGCAAAGTCTGGAATGAATCAATTTTATAGAATAATTATCTTCCTACAACTCATTCTCCATGGAAAAACATTGAATTTCATTTGAAGGTGAAGTTAAACACAAATAGGTACCTTTCAAAATGTCTTCACGAGAGAATCTTGAATATTTAAACTTACCTCTTGATCTTCCATGTTGGTCTTCTTCATTTTTGATGAAATATTCAACATCTAATTCCACACTACGATTTGATAGATGATCCACAATGACGTCATCTTATGGTTTCCAATAATCTTCAACAACAAATTCTTAAAATTCTTCAGCTGCGAACCTGTGTTATTCATCTAAATTTGCTATTGAATAGCTTTGTTTCTGCAATAATTGTGGCCCTAGTGTGAATATAGACAACCACCCCAAACAATAAGGATTTGACTTTTTCTTTAGAGAAATATGGCAGATCCATTAACATTTTTTTACAGGGACTTTATGAGTTTTCCATAAGCTTCAAAAAATTCACGATTATTTTTTCTCATTGTTTCCCCTAAATGATAAGATCACACTAGCTAGTTCTATGGAAATGCAAGCTAAGTCTTTCTCCATTCTAGTCAAGCATTGGAAGGGAGAAAGTCAATGTTGATTATGGTATATAGTTCATCTTTTATGAATAATATAAAATCAAATCTTTGATTTGAAGAGTAGAGATAGGAAGGTGGTAATCATTTATGATATTGAAAGTTTAGTCCATCACAAAGGGTTTGAGCCAAGACAATGGTAGTATATGAAAATCATGGTAAACCTTCAAATATCAAGGTTGAGTTCCTTTGGTTTACAATTTCACTTTAATGATTAAGTTGTTGGTAGGGTCTCCACTAGTTGTTTGTAATAAATTTAGTCCAAGATTACCTATAACTACTCAATGGACTTTGTGAGAGTTTTTTTTTTTAAATGGTGGTTCAAGGACACTAGGTGGCCGATACATCCACAGAAAAATCCAAGTAGATCAACCGATAGGGATCTACCCATGGACCAAACTAGCAAGGCCTAACCCCAAGGACATTGAGGAGATTTGACCCCGTAATCTCCTGATAAGCGAGGTACTTAGAACTAGGAACTTGACCAACTAAGCTATCCCTGACTAGGACTTTGTGAGATTTATCATAGCTATGAATCCACTAATGTAATGGATTTCATAGTTGTTGAACATAATACTCATTTCTTATCAATAATAATCAATAACAAAAAAAATCCATTAATATAAAATTTAGTTGATTAATTATGACCATGATTAATTAATATATTTCATTTTCAATTGGATTTAAAGATCCATTACATAAAATTATTAATTTACTAGGCAAATTAATATTAATAAACTAACTCATAATATTTTTCGCTTGATAAAATAAATTCAATAATTATCATTAAATTTAATAAATTGCCATAGCTAAAATTCACATATTATATTTTCTATTGAATAAACACTAATATATCTATTAACATTGTTTATTATTAAAATTAAGTAATGATGACAAAGTCTGTAAGAACTATTAATTACTAGCCTAGATCCATTTTAATTCTGGATCTACCAAGTGTCAAGAGGGATCAAATCTTTTGAGGTGCAAACCCCTTTTAGAGTGAAAATAGATTTGATCACTTTAGGAGCTTGGTAGATCTAGATGCACTTGGTAGATCTGAAGTTGAGATAGATCTATGCTAGTTTATATTTTCATTTTTTTATTTTTATTTTATAAATAGAGTTAGGTTTTATGTTTATTTTTAATTATTGTGAATTTGTAACTCTAATTGCTTCTAACTATTACTATGGTTTTATGTTTGCTTCCATCAATTGTTAATTTGCAACTTTTGCTTGCCTCCATAGTTGTAAATTTGTTTCAATTTAATTGGAATCCTTTGTCCCATTTTTTAATTTACAAGTCGAAAATCTTTATAAGGAATTATTAACCATTAAGGTTCCCATATATATATATAATATATATATATATATATATATATATATATATATATATATAGTATATATATATATTTATATAATATTATATATATTTATTATATATATATATATATATTATTCCATGAATTTAAACCATTTACAAAGAAATCTCAAAAATTGATACTTTGTAAAATTTAGAAAAATATATATTTTATTAAATTAAATTTGTCTATACAAATAAAATTTCAATCCACTAATATTTAAATTTTAAAATATTTGTTATAGTCATTATTGAGGAGGAATTTAAAATTCTTATGATAAAGTTTTACAACATTATTAAATCAGCTTTGTTGGATAGCTTACAAAATGATCTTCTGTAAATCTAACTTATACAATATTCTTATGAACATAGCAGTCACAATTCTCAAAAAACTATATATATATATATATATAATATTATATATTATTTATTATATATATATATAATATTCAACAATATAATACTATACACTATCAAAAATCACATACTTATGAAAAGATAAAACTTTGATTTTACATTTAATATATTTACATGCATTATAAAAATTACTGAATTTGAGTATAAAGATTATTTTGTTTCCCATATACCTATCCTAGAATTACCATAATCATTTAGAATACAAAGGAAAAAAACACATAACAAACTATTGAAAGCAAAAGAGAAATGTAAAAAAGGTGACTTTGAATCAAAGCTTTAGTCTGATGCCGCAGCTTACCTTTACCAATAAGGTTAAGCAATGTTGCACAATGGAATTCGAATTGTGGGTATCACACTCTCTTCGTTGCTCTATCGGTTTTTTACCCAAAAAAAAAAAAAAAAATCATGCTATTGCTTACTTTTACCAATGATAGTTGGAGCTGATTAAGAAAAAATACAAGGAAAATATTTCCGCTATTCGCATATGGATTAAATTTTTGATTATTTTTATATGTGGAATTGGAGCTTCATGTTTTTAAAAAGATTACATTAAAAAAGAATACCATGGAAAAATCATGAGTTGTCAAAACTCATAATTAAAATGTTTACATTACACAAAAACTGTCAATAGTAACTATTTTCTCTTAATTTAACTATTTTACTTCATTTTTATTTTAATAATAATGTAATTTTTTAATTTTTTTAATTTTAGGTTCTGCCACATTCACTTAGAATCCCTTGCTGGACTCCTTTATCACTGCACTCTAGCTATGATCTACTTCTTCCCGCTGAGATTTCTTCACTATGCCTGTAAATCAAATTATCTAAGCATAACCTTTAAACCAGAGATAAATAATACCTGTCAGCTCACCTTTCAAGATCCTGTTGATCTTGTTTCACTTCCTCATCCGCACTGCATCTCTGTGCTTCAATGTTCATCAGTTCCAAAAATCTAACATTCATTCATCACATGCAATTAACTTAACTTAAAAAAAATTGAACCTTCAAACAGAGCTATTCCTGCTCTGATACCACCAGATGCAGGGCAGGCCTGCAAAACCAGGATCTTTTAAAATTGGATTTCTCAAAATTCAAATGCGCCTCTCCCTGTTTCCAGATATGGATTTCCAAATGCTGTTAAACATCTCCGCGCTGCAATATTCTGCTTTCCATTTCAGAAGCAAATTGCACAAGCCCAAACCCCTTTGACTGTCCATTATCACGATCGACTATCACACTAGCTTCGAGGACTTGCCCATAGAGTGAAAATGCATCTCTTAAAACTTTTTCGTTTGTATGTAAAGAAAGCCCTCCGACAAAGAGCTTTGACAAGAGTCCATTCGAATGAAAGAACGCCAAACGCCCAACGAGGTTATTAGTATTAGTAGTGATTCCTTTAAACAAGCAATTGAAATCCGAAACCTGGAGTAGTTTATGGATTGAAATGGTACATGAGTATTCTGCAACAGTCCCAGCCCGTATGGATAACATGCTAGTCCATCACTGATTCGCCATCACTTAGTCGCCCTTAACCATTCAACAAATTAATTCCTCTCTATATACAACGCAGTCCTGTTCAACGCTTCAACACACAGTTAGAATAAACTTTTGGCTTCAGACATACAATTTAGTAGGATCTCTTTTCCGGCGGAATATCACCTGCACACTCAGTATGTCATTATCTGCAATCAGTTGCGCCCATGTAGTTTGAACTTCAATCCAAAATAAAATAGAGAAAATCGCTCCCCTCCCTCCTGAGAGCTTAGCTTGGCCGCTTCTAGTCTGGGTCTCAGGAGCCGACCGAAAAAATTCCCATAACTGCGTGAATTCTCAACTTTTTAGCGATTTCAATTAACCATCCACAATATAACATTCAGTTTTTTTTTTGAGGATGGCGCGGTTCAGGCCTTTCAATAGGCAATGCGATAACTATTGAATACATACATACACATTAACAAGATATCATCCCTGATAAATATTAAAAGCTCTGAAAATTCTAGACAATACATATGCACTCAAAATCACTGAAATAATTAATTAAGAAATAAAATATTTACAAAAGAAATCATGGCCTATTCATGGCCTCTCATTCTTCATCCTCACTCTCACTCCCTCTCTAATCTTCAATGCCTTTGAGGCTTCATAATTTATAAAACTTAGCATGATCTAAAATCCCTAAAATCACTCAACTAAAAGCTCTAACTCTACATGCAATGCATACAAAAGTCTCTTGATGCTTTATTCCATCTTTTCCTATTTTAAAAACAAGAAAAGCCTCCTTATCCCTTAATGATCCACATTCATTGCTTTTACGCCTAAAAGCTCTCCTTAGTTTCTATGTTCCCATTTATTTATTTTGGAAACATCTAATTAATCACACTTAAAGGCCTAAATATTAATCTGACTTGTAACTTAGGAAAATAATTCTAGAAATGCTTGACCCCCTATGTCTATTATTTACAATAATTTCTCTTGGGCTGAATGCTCCTGCATCAAACTCCCAAGGTAGAAAAATTTCATGATCTTCTGATTATGTGTTCAGATTTATGTTTGCCTGAATCCCATATCTTGTGTTGCAACTTTCCATTTGCCGCTGCTTCTGTCTGTTGTTCTTCTCCAGGTCTCCACACTTTATGCTGCCTTGCTCCACTAGCTGCACTCTCACAATCTTCTGTTGTCTTCCTTTTGCTGCTTCCCTTTTGTTTTATTGCTGCTGGTCTCTTCCGGGATTCCTTCATCATCATCCGCCTCATCATTTCAATTTCTCTGTCTAATAGACTTTCTCCAGCCTCGTCAATAAAACCTGTACTCACAAAACAATTGTTAGAATAAAAAACATAAGACATCAATGCCCCCATAGATTTTGTTGCTGCCAGTGTTGTCTCAGCTGCCACCATAAATGTCGCCCCACATGTTGCTTTAGCTGTCACTATGGATGTTGCTGCCTCCCAAACTTCCTGTCCCTCTGCAACATTCCTTTGCTTGTCACCTGCAATTTCATCTGCAACTTTTTCCTTTGGTTCAGATGTCTCCTCAACTTTCTCTAGCAACACTTCAGTATGTTGTTCTGAGTTCTTTCCCGACTCCTCTGTCAGCACATCAGTATGCTGATTTGCATCCACCATGAGACTGTCAGCTAGTCTCGCTTTTCTACCATTTTCTGCTTCATGACTGTCATTCATAAAACTCTCTTCCCTTGCTTCTTCAGCAAATTAACCTGCACATAAGTCCTCTGTCTCTCCAACTCTCTTCTCTGGAGATCTAGTTTTCTATACAATTCAACAACTTCCTTAGGAGTAGAACTTGGAAACTTCACATGATTTTCCATATCGTCCTTAGTGCTTGACCCATCATCAGCTGGTCCTTCTTTTTTTGCATCAATATCCTGATTAGATTCCTTCTTCTGCATCTCCTTCGGAGATCTTGTTATCTCATCATCGATCTGAACAACGTTCAGATTCAACTCTTCTTGGACAAATTCTAAAGCTTGTTCATCTCCCTGTTCTGTACCTGCAAACATGCACAACTCATTAGTTTTTAAATCACAAGGCTTTTTAGTCTTGACTGCTTCCTCCATTATTTCACCAATGGAAACCTCCTCTTCCAACTCAGCTGCTCTGAGTTCTTTCCGTCTCAACTGTACATCCATTATTTGCTCCAGCTTCCTCAGCTCCCCTGTTAACTGCATGCTTATCTGTAAATCTCTTTTCTGTTGTAGCCTCTGCCACTTCACTCTCTTCCTCATCAGTAAACCATGTCTCTGGTCTTTCACATTTTCCCGTAAAAACTCCATCAATAGCTCAAGATGAACTGCTATCTCAGCTTTCTCTTTCTCATACTCTTCCTGATTCAACTGTTGTCTTATGCCATTCGCCTTGGCATATTTCTTCTCTTTTCTATTGTGGCCTCTTTCTGAACCTCTGCTCTCTCCTTTATGACTTTCAGTAGTCATCTCCTTCGCCATGAGTTCCTCACCTATGAGTTGCATGAAGCCTCTACCACAACAAACTCTCTTGCTGCCACTTACCTCACCAATCCTTCCCTCCGGATCTTGGTCTTTGTAATCATTGGTCCTCTGCTGGAACCTTTCGAGCATCCTCTACTGCTCCTGTAGGCTTCTCTCATCTGCAACTTTATTCAACCTCTGTTGAATCTTTAGGTTTTGCCACATTCACTTAGAATCCCTTGCTGGACTCCTTTATCACTGCACTCTAGCTGTGATCTACTTCTTCCCGCTGAGATTTCTTCACTATGCCTGTAAATCAAATTATCTAAGCATAACCTTTAAACCAGAGATAAATAATACCTGTCAGCTCACCTTTCAAGATCCTGTTGATCTTGTTTCACTTCCTCATCCGCACTGCATCTCTGTGCTTCAATGTTCATCAGTTCCAAAAATCTAACATTCATTCATCACATGCAATTAACTTAACTTAAAAAAAATTGAACCTTCAAACAGAGCTATTCCTGCTCTGATACCACCAGATGCAGGGCAGGCCTGCAAAACCAGGATCTTTTAAAATTGGATTTCTCAAAATTCAAATGCGCCTCTCCCTGTTTCCAGATATGGATTTCCAAATGCTGTTAAACATCTCCGCGCTGCAATATTCTGCTTTCCATTTCAGAAGCAAATTGCACAAGCCCAAACCCCTTTGACTGTCCATTATCACGATCGACTATCACACTAGCTTCGAGGACTTGCCCATAGAGTGAAAATGCATCTCTTAAAACTTTTTCGTTTGTATGTAAAGAAAGCCCTCCGACAAAGAGCTTTGACAAGAGTCCATTCGAATGAAAGAACGCCAAACGCCCAACGAGGTTATTAGTATTAGTAGTGATTCCTTTAAACAAGCAATTGAAATCCGAAACCTGGAGTAGTTTATGGATTGAAATGGTACATGAGTATTCTGCAACAGTCCCAGCCCGTATGGATAACATGCTAGTCCATCACTGATTCGCCATCACTTAGTCGCCCTTAACCATTCAACAAATTAATTCCTCTCTATATACAACGCAGTCCTGTTCAACGCTTCAACACATAGTTAGAATAAACTTTTGGCTTCAGACATACAATTTAGTAGGATCTCTTTTCCGGCGGAATATCACCTGCACACTCAGTATGTCATTATCTGCAATCAGTTGCGCCCATGTAGTTTGAACTTCAATCCAAAATAAAATAGAGAAAATCGCTCCCCTCCCTCCTGAGAGCTTAGCTTGGCCGCTTCTAGTCTGGGTCTCAGGAGCCAACCGAAAAAATTCCCATAACTGCGTGAATTCTCAACTTTTTAGCGATTTCAATTAACCATCCACAATATAACATTCAGTTTTTTTTTTGAGGATGGCGCGGTTCAGGCCTTTCAACAGGCAATGCGATAACTATTGAATACGTACATACACATTAACAAGATATCATCTCTGATAAATATTAAAAGCTCTGAAAATTCTAGACAATACATATGCACACAAAATCACTGAAATAATTAATTAAGAAATAAAATATTTACAAAAGAAATCATGGCCTATTCATGGCCTCTCATTCTTCATCCTCACTCTCACTCCCTCTCTAATCTTCAATGCCTTTGAGGCTTCATAATTTATAAAACTTAGCATGATCTAAAATCCCTAAAATCACTCAACTAAAAGCTCTAACTCTACATGCAATGCATACAAAAGTCTCTTGATGCTTTATTCCATCTTTTCCTGTTTTAAAAACAGGAAAAGCCTCCTTATCCCTTAATGATCCACATCCATTGCTTTTACGCCTAAAAGCTCTCCTTAGTTTCTATGTTCCCATTTATTTATTTTGGAAACATCTAATTAATCACACTTAAAGGCCTAAATATTAAACTGACTTGTAACTTAGGAAAATAATTCTAGAAATGCTTGACCCCCTATGTCTATTATTTACAATAATTTCTCTTGGGTTGAATGCTCCTGCATCAATATTGTAGATAAATATCTTTGTGAATAATCACATCATTAGGATTTGGTCGACGTTTCAAACCAACCAATGTGTTTGGACAAGGTGAAAGAAATCATACAATTGAATAAATAGTAAGAATGCATCATGCTCGAGGTTAGCCATTGAAAACTAACCATCGAAAAAATTATTATTTTTATTTAAAAAAATTTAATATTTTGAGAAGAATCTTCAGCGAAAATCACATAGAAATATTTTTGTCGACGCGTTTCCAACTAACTAGTGCGGTTTATCGTGAAGACAAGTTGAATGAGCAGATCTTGCTATGCATTATAAATAGATCGGGCAGAATATCCAATGACCAAGTAACGGCTAAAAAAGGAACAGCTAGATTTGACCAGGAAACGACTAGTTTGACTATGAAGGGTAAAAATAACCGAATTAACTTATTTAAATAAATTATGTTTTTACCCTTCATAGTCAAACTAGCCGTTTCCTGGTCAAATCTAGTTGTTCTCATTTTAGCCGATCTGGAAATTTGGTCATTGGATATTCTGCGCTATCTATTTATAATGCATAGCAAGATCTGCTCATTCAACTTGTCCTGATGATGAACCACACTGGTTGGTTCCAAATGCGTCGACAAAAATATCTCTGTGATTTTCGCCGAAGATTCTTCTCAAAATTGATATGGATCACATAAACCTAAATTCATTAAAATTTAATATTTTTATTTACACAATAAAACGCAAAATAAATAATAATCCCATGAATAGTTTCTCATCCTAATTCTCAATTCTCCACTTAATCGAATCCGAAACCAAACCCAAAGATATAACTTACTTCTGAATCTATTAACAGAGACTTGTAATAGCTGCACCTTCAAATGGAAAAATGTGCATTTGAATTTATGATTGAATTTAGATTTGATGGAAAAGAACCAGAGAAAGAATTCGAAACAGTTAAGCATATCCCACACTTATTTCTCTCTTAGTATTCATAATATACCCCAGAGGGTTTGAATTTCCCATATCAAATATTCAGTTTCATTCGTATCAAGCGTTTAGTGTCATAAATTACTTCTATGTTTTCTCATGATTCAGTTTCATTCGAATTAAGCGTTTAGTTTTATAAATTATTTTTACTTTGAAGGATTATTATCAAGTTGTTTTTATGAGATTTTTTGGAAGTTTTTTCTAATGGTTTTTTCTGGTTTAATTTATCTAAAATTTGACAGAAATTTATTGAAATCACAAGCGTAATAGATAACCTTTGCACAATCGAAGTGTTCAAGGAATAGAGCTTTTCAAAATACTAAATATATATATACAGTAGAAAAACCAATTTAAATAACACAAATAAAAAACTAACCTTAATTTTTCAACCAAATTCCAACCCCAGAAAATTCAAAAAATCACACTAAAAACTAATTATTATAACGCAAATAACAAACAAATGACAACTCCATATCAATAAATTAACATAAAAATTCTTGAAACAAAATAATGTTCCAAAAGATAAGTAATGAAAATACTTCGATCTCTCACCCACTCATTAACATTAATCCCTTTGCGTTAATCACTCTTTCAAGCATTAGCTATGCCTAGAGATTGTATGGCTAAATCCCTTTCATTCAATTTCAATGGACTCATTTACATTATTCCTAAATAACTTATGGTGGATTAATTATTAATTTGTGGGCATTATGATATTCAATTTTGCATTTACAGAAACAGTGAAAGCAAGGGTCAAGGCAACTACTATTGCATGCATAGCATCTGTCATCTTTACAATGAGTGTTATCATTGTTCATATTCTAATGGATGGTACCAATTCATTCACAAACGTGATTGCTCATATTAATGTAACTAGGCATAGCTATTAACTGTTGGGTTGGGTTAATGTATAATGCAGGTTAATAATCTATAATGATGTACGTAAATTATCATATTGATGTCTGTCCAGGAAAATAGGGGGTTAATTTATTGTTCTTACTACATTTTACAACATTGTTGTTGGTGATAATTTTGTTTTTGAATTACATTTGTGTATTTTATTTATTTATTTATTTATTTATTTATTTTTTTATTTTTTTATTTTTTTTACAACGCATAAATTTATGCACTATTTGTAAATTCATGTTATAATTGTTAAATTTCAAGATTTTGGGTGTTTCAGGAGTTTTTGATGGTGTTAATCTATTTCCACTCTCAAAAACACGATTCAAAAGCCTTTATTACCTAATCTTTTGAAAAAAGAAAATGTTGTATTGGCAAATTTGCCATCTTGATAAATGATGTTGTACATTTATATTCAAACTTATGAGACAAGGACTACATTGACTACACTGACTTGCCACGCTTGTTATTACAAGAATACTCTAACAATGTTTCCATATTAGCTACACCACTAACATTGATATTGAGAGATGAAAACTTATTTATGGTATTGAATAATTTCTATTTTCACTTTTTATTCATAAAAATATGTTAAAAAAAAAAACAACCACACGAATTCACAACTAGGGGGCTCTAGTACTAACAAGAGTCAATTCCCACCACTTCCACTATAACTTCTAATTAAAAGATAAACAAGACACCTACAAAACTCCAAAGCAAGGAGTGCGTTAATAGTGCAACTATTGACCAATTATACCTCATAAACAATGTAAACTTAAATATCCATAAAATAATAATATAACATTTTTTAATTATTATTACATTTATTATGATTTAACCTTAATATTAACATCTAACCTAAGTATGCACATGGATAAAATGAAACATTATCATGCATACTAATATATATCTTATATTTTATTTTATTTTATTTTCAGTTTTTTTATATTGGAAAAATCTAACATAATTCAGTGTTCAGTGGTCAAATTAATAGTGGGACAATTATCACTAGCTATCATAGGGAATGCATGCTAACTTATTATTGTTATTCAAGGAAAACCAAGTCACTTAGAATTACCCTAAATGTGGTTGAGGAGACTTTCACTCCTCCCATATGCCTCTGGATCTTGGTTTGAAGATGATGAGCTCTTGGCCAAGTAAAAATAGTGTTTCTTTTTTAATACTTTAAAAAGTGGAAAACCTATCATAACTCAATTGTCAAATTAGTAATGAGGACAACAAGTGACCATAAACCAGGCCAAATGCCAAATACCGTTGGATCTTGAGCCGTTAACATACTTCTTTACCCCATTAACCTGGTTCTTTACATCTAAAAAACTAACTCTTAACCAAACAAAAATGTTTTAAAAAATTCTCCTAATCAAAACCGAATACACTACATATGTTATATTTATTATAATTTGATTTTCAACTAACATTGAATATAGCAAGTCCCAAGGGTTAGCTCAGTTGGTCAAAAACCGCGCCTCGCTATCGGAAGGTCATAGGGTCGAATCCACCCGAAACCCTTGGGGTCAGGGCTTGCAATAGGCCGAAAAACAATTAAACCACATGCAAGACAACAAAACAAACATTGAATATAGCACGGGCAACATTGAATATAGCACGGGCTGGTCACTGCGCTGCCATCTCACTTGTTTTGTACTTCTGAAACCGCCAAACCATAGAGGTCAATGGTTCAATTAGAATTATAACAATTGCAAAATTATTTCTGAAGAACAGTGCATTTTCTGTAAAACTCAGAAAGGTTCATTAAAAATGCAATGAAACTATTAGGGAACGGTTGCAGGAAACGCCATGTCAGCCTGAGGCACTAGTATCTGTGTTTTACGAAGTGAACAGTGTATTTTCCCATTGTTGTTATACTAACAGAATGGTGTTTGGTGTTCACATATCTGATATCTATAACGAGTCTTGTGAAAAAAAAAAAAAAAAAAAAAAAAAAAAAAAAAAAGAGTGTAGTTATACTACACTATTTCCTATTTCCTTGAGCGTATCTCTATAACCCGTTTTATCATAATTCAAAAAAACATATTTAAAAAGTGAAGTTATAATACACTATTTCTTTAAGTGTAGGATTTGGAATGCTTTAAAAACTTGATATACAGAAGTTAAGTCAAACAATTGAGTTTACTTTTATTATCTCTATTAGAGTTTTAAAAGGTCATCCTTATTCACATATAAACAATAAATTCAAACAACAAATTGATCTAGCTGTTTTCCCTCAAATTCCAAATTAATAACAAATAATTGATTTTGCCTTTATTATCTCTGTCAGATTTTCTAAAGGCCATCCTTATTCATATACCAACAATAAGGCCAAACCAATTGATCTAGTTGTTGTTGTCCTTTAGATTCCAGATATTTCTAAAAGTCTGCAATGTTTCTAAATAATCACTATCCTACAAGTGTCTACAATGTATCCTACGAGTGTCAGCGATTTAAGTAGGATATTTCAAGTTGTATCTATAGGCTCAGCAATCGTAACTTGTAATAAAAACAAAATTTAATGTGTTTGATTTAAATTGATATCGATCTCCCAAATATATATATATATTATATATACTAAGCAAAATCTCTCCAAAACAAGATTCTCGGCTTAGATGGTCATGCTTCCATTGAAACAAATATTAATATTGTTGATTCAATCCTCAGAATCAATAACGACTACACGTCCACTTTTGTGGAGTGGCTACGATGGTAATAGAATTATGGGAGTTTTGTCATTCGAACATGTTGAAGAATTTGGGTTTTGTTTGTTAAGAAAGAAATTTATTTTAATGTAAAACACGTCAATCAGGCCTCCTCCACCAAGTCAGCCTCAAACTAGACAAATCAGCCTAACTCAGGGGCAAAATCTCCTATACAAAAGCAACAACTTGACCTCATTCAGAGCACTCACTCACCAAGTTCGATCTGCAGTTGTTGGGGACAATAAAAGGTGTGAAATTAAAGGAAGGTGGCGTAAAGGTCTAGCAAAGGAGAAGGAGGTCTCTATCAAGCACAAGAAGTCGAAATTTTCTCTCCCTCTCCCTCTCTCTCTCTCACACGTGTGAAGTTGTTGAGCTGCTAGAAGGGCCAAAGTTGCAGTATTATAGTTGGGCTGAAATCCTGGAGTTGTTGGGGGGGCCGAAATTCTAGGTTGTTGTTGGGCTGAAGTTGTTGGACAAGAAGAGCCCACTGAAGTTTGCAAAATCATATTGGAAGGTTAACTTCATGGAGGAGGAATGTCTTTTGGCCTAGGGTCTTGGTCTATCTCAACTTGAATTTGCTAGTGGAAGAGTTTGACTGGGTTGCCCTTGTAGAGGGGTTTTAGCCCTACCAAAGTGCCTACATCTGGTGCCTTGATCTTTGTGTTTTGCTTTTGATAATTGCTTGATGAAACAAAGATAAAAAAAGAACATAAGAAAATGTTTTTGCCTTTCTGATTTTCTAACATGGTATCAGAGCTAAGGTGAAGAAGAAGAAAAAGGCAAATTGAAGGTCTATTGAAAAGAGATATATAAGAAAAATGTTTTCAAGGAATAGGAGATAGCAATATGACAAACTCAATGAAGGGAGAAAACAAACTAGAAGGAACCTCCAACTACAGGGCATACAAAAAGAGGATAGATCTTATTCTCGCAAAGCAAAAAAAAATTGGACCTTGTTCAAGGAAAAGTCAAGAACCCTACAAATGAAGTAGAGAAAGAGAAGTTTAGAGAAACCAAAATATTGGCCATGAATCTAGTAGTGGATGGAGTAAATGATAACTTAATTCCATACATATCCAACATAGACTCCACTCAAGAAATGTATGAGGCTCTCTCCAAATTATTCACCATCAAAAACATTGGTCAAATAGCAAGCCTCAAGAATGAACTAAGGACAATAAGGATGATAAGAGATGATACTATATCATCCTACTTTGTAAGGATATCTAGAATAAGAGATGAACTCCAAGCAATAGATGAAGTTGTACCAGAAAAAGAGCTCATAATTGTTGCTCTTCTAGGACTACCAAAATTTTAGAGTGCTTTTGCATCACGAATTAGCAATTGGAAGGATACTCCAACATTTGAACAAATGTGGAATGCATGCAGTCAAGAAGAAGTCCGAATATCATTAGTAAACAACAAGAAGGAGGGTGAAGAAGAAAACATATCTAATGCCTATTATGCTCATCACAAGAAGAAGGAAACCTTCAAGAATTTCAAAGGACCAAAGAAGAAAGTTGACCTATCCAAGATTAAATGTTACAAGTGTCATAAGATGGGTCACCACAAAGTCATTGTCTTGAAGATCCAAGAAATAAGAAGAGAGAAAGAGAACATGCGAATGCTTTTGATGAAGCTCCACCTAAGAGAAACAAGATTGAAGAAGCTGAAATCAAAGAACTATTTGCCAAATACTTTTATGGAATATTATCCCTCGCATATCCTTTAATCTTAAGTTTTGCATTATCTTCCTTTATGTTTTGATTTCTAAAGTTTGTAGGTCTAACGTATCTTGTTAGAACATTTTTGAATTATTTTGATAAGATGTAGTATCCCTCAAGATTGGATTAAGAGGAAGCCTTCACCATTTTACCAAAAGATAAATATCTTGTTCCTTGTTTCCTCTTTTATGTTTGGTTTTTCTCTCATATCAAGATTTGTTTGTATTATACGCTATTAACCTTTTCTTTGTATTTTCCTTGGTAGAAAAGATTGTAGAATACACAAAGGTTATGGAGAAGACTTCAAAGGATAGACTTGAATAATGGAAGAAGTTTTGTTGCAAAGGAAACAGTTCAAAGATTAATGTCCTACAAGGTTTGTTAAAGAACAACTCAAGGTATATATTAAACTGCAAGTTTTGTTACAAGGTTCTCTTCATAGAAAAAGGTGTGTTCATTCTCTTTTGAAATTTGTTTTACATTACTAACATCATTATGTTTAGGGTTTTGAATCTTGAAGATTCTTATTGGGGTAATTAATCAATAGATTGAATCTGCCCCTGCTATACTATCATTTGATCATTCTTGTGAAACCCTAACCTTTAGGGTTCACTATAAAACCCTAGCCTTTTAGTGTTTAGGGTATGTTACCAATAATACTGAAACCCTAATCCTCTTAGGGTTGTTGATGAAATCTAGAACCTATGATGAAAACTCTATTCTTTTGATGATTAAGGTTTTAATGTTGTTTTAGCAAAACCCCTGGTCTTTTAGGGATTGTTGTTATTATCCCAAGTTAAAAACCGAAACCCTAAATCTTTAATATTTTGGTAAGTTAGGGTTTGTTGTTAATAAGTCGAAATCCTAGATTTTAGGGTTTTGATTAATTATAGTGTATGAGCAAGACCCTTGTATTAACTATAATAAGGTCCTAGAAATGAAACCCTAGGTGTGTATTATTCTAAATAATCAAAAATCTAACTTGATTGAAATCGTTGCATATCTAACTTTGATATATTGATGTTTGTATCTAGAGTTTACCCAAGTAAGTATTGAAATAAGTCTCTAGTATACGATAATGCATCCTAGATATGCATATGTGAGTATGCTACCCTAATTGTTGATGCTCATGTTAGTTTGTAAAATTTAGGGTTTGTAACAAAACCCTAGCAGAAATTGATATTCTAGGGTTTGCAACAAATCCTAATAGATTCTGACATGTAATTCTAAAAGCCTATTGTTGAAATCTTAGATATATTGTATTATGGTTGGATTGTTATTACTGATATCTAAGGCTTTATGTCTCAAAGATAAAGTCTAGGGTTTATGACAAAACCCTAGAAAGAAGTTTAAGACTAGTATATAAAAAGATGTGTCTCTTGCTTATTATGAACCTAATTAGGTTTAGGTATTTGATGTCTAAAGTTTGAATGTTTTGATGCTTCCATTATAATGACATTGATATAGTTAAATTCTTGCTTTTGTATATGTGTATTTGGTTATACTTGATATTGAAGATTTGCACATACATAATCTTCAACATATGCATAGTTGAAGATGATAATGATGAGCATGATATAGGAAGCTATAAGAATAATGAAGACATGAATAAAGCCTTGAAACAATGAAGTTTCTTTGATGTTATGAAGTTGTTGATCACCCTAAATTGAGAGGGAGCCTAGATAGAAGAAAGTGTATATCTCCCCAATTGAGAGGGAGGGCATATTATGATAGTCATAATGAATACCTTAAAGTAAGAATGAAACTGAAGAACAAAAGTAATATAGATAGATGTTCACAAAAACTTGACAATTACAGAGGCTGTTTTTGGTGTTGCTGAAGAAATGGAAAAGGAAAACTTCTGATAAGATTGAAGATGATATAAGCAACATCAGAATGATTGAGGACCCTAAAGGTTTGTGTTTACTTGTATATATACATTTGAAAGTTTATTATTGATTGGGGTTGTGAATATGCAGGATCTCCCTGTTATGTTCCTAAACATATAGGTGTCATATATCATGATTGACTTGGTTTAGCTCTGAGATATGTACATACCTTTGCTTGTTGCAAATGTTTTCCATATTTAAAAATTCAAAAAAATTAAAAAAATGTAAAGAGGGTATGTCCTAAAAGAAAAATCAAAGGACAAAAAGAATGAAAAGGTCAAAAAAGATGAAAATGAACCCCAAAGAAAAAGAAAAAGACGAGGAAAGTGTGCAAGTCCAAATTCCACTACTATTTTACTTTTTGTACAATAATGATTGTGTGCAAAGTGTTATTATGCCACAATCCATGGTAACCAAACAGTTTAATCTTGGTTATTCAATGTTTTCAATTTCATGCTTAGAGATAGAGAATAAAATCCGACCAAACTATTTAATCTTGGCAGATAAATAGATAGGTAGAG
Organism: Pinus taeda; assembly: GCA_000404065.3. Classification (NCBI taxonomy): domain Eukaryota; kingdom Viridiplantae; phylum Streptophyta; class Pinopsida; order Pinales; family Pinaceae; genus Pinus; species Pinus taeda. The sequence goes on from APFE031340076.1 coordinate 475,353, forward strand.
TAAATAAAAGAGGGAGCTCAACAGTTTAATCTGAGCCCTTGGATGTAATAAGGATAGACTTAGATGGATTTCCGTTGTAAAAGAAAAGAAAAGTTTGATAAGGGTTTGCTAGTTTAAGTGCACCCTAATAAAAGAAGTAAAAATGGTAGGATGTGTACGTGGGTAAGTAGATAATTGGTTGCAAAATTATGTATGATGAATGATTATCCAGATATCAAGTCATCAAAAACACTTAAAAAATATGGATGACAATGAAGACATTTACATCATAGACAAAAGTCAAACTAATTAACCTCCTCACTCATTTTTCCCTAAATTTTACTAATTTCCCATAAGTACTAAAGGCACCAACAGCCTGAAAGTTAAAGGGGCTCAGAGCATTTCTCTGACTTTTGGAGGGACCGGACCCTCGGCCCAATAACTTGTAAGGCCTAAGTGCTAAAGCCCCTTCATCAAAATTCACCCCCTTCATAATTCATTCATTCCCTTCAAATCCTTTTCCCAGGGTAAAATCACTCTTTTACTTAGGAAAAATAAATGGTTCTTTATAAAAACCCCCCCAAACACATTTTAGCCTAAGTCATAATGTTGGATGATGAATGTATTTTCGGAAACATTTACTTAGCGCATTTTCTTTCCCATGGTTGTATTGACTTTTAATTCTTATTATTTATTTAACTCCCGAAACAAATTACCCTTTCCCGTATTATTAATAAAAATCCCAAAATAAATAAATATCCCGTCCCGATGGTTTGGAAAATAAACCATAATAAAGTTGATTAAGTTGGATTAATTAATCGAACCGCGATTAATTAAGAGCCAAAACCCCCGATGTGTTAAAAAGGGATTAATTAGTCACTTGGATTAATTAATAGCCTCTCCACCAATACAATCATCCCCGATATAATTAAAGTCATTTTAAATATGTTGATCGGACCCCTCCATTAACTCCCTAACACTTTCTGCTGTCGACTGCTGTTTGATCTTCCTTCCCTCATCCAATGACTCTCGCTCATATCGTGCAGGCCTTTGGGTCGAATGTTAACCACCCGACACAAGTTGTTTTGAATTTTTGCCGATACTACGTGTCATCCAATTTGTGGCATCGCGTGACCCTCTGCCAAAACCACCAACTTCCCAAAAGCGGTGCGATCGATCTCGCTTACCGCCTCCACTAAACGACAAAGTGTCCCATCGGTTAGTTGACGCCAACTGTCGTTTTCCCATTCACCCGCCAAAAGTCATTGACTTTGTGCATAAAAACAAAAATATTCATTGTTTTCCCTTTTTACCGAGAAAAGAAATTTCTGCCTTCCATGCACGCGCAGAGTACGTCCAGACCAACAACTTACTCCCAACCACCAACCACCATCAGACGCTGAAATCCAAGCCACTGCAAACTACTGTGCGCACCCAGCAAAGCATTCACCACAACCATTTGTCCCTTCAATCAACCATAACCAGGTATTTACCACAATTCCTTCTCAGAAACCCTGTTTTCGTACTGAAACCTCTACCAAATTACTCTAAACTCAAGTAATCCAGTACAATTAAGTTATTTCTTAGCCCCAAGGCTTCCCCAAGCACCTTTCTTTATCTAAAATCCTTGAAAACCCCAACTTTCGTCCTTGAATACACAAGAACCAAGGATGGAATCTCCTGTCGCCCTAAATGTCACGCCAATCACTACTCCCCATAGGGATTTGGACCACCTTCCCTTGGCTGATAGATATTTTAAAATCAAGGACCTTACTTTTGATGAAACCCCCTTGAAGCTATACTGCAAGTATCGGGACAATTATCTGAACAATGCTAATAAAATAGTTCTTTGGGAATCAAACCTACCTAAATATCAATTCCCCACTGTCCATATTTTCGCAGATATTGTCCACCAATGCCATGCAAACTACGACCCCAATATGAGAGTTGTAATGTCCCCTGACCAGAAAGTCCTTTTCACCATTACAGATGAGTCTATAAATGAAATGTTGCAATTACAACCTGGCCAGGACCTCACTCCCCTTTCCATTGCCGATTTACTTGAAAAATATTAAAGACTGTCTAGTTCCGAAATTAACCAAGTCAGTCAGACTTTCATTGAAGAACAATACAGATCAAAAGACCCCCCTCCTTACATTTCATGCGCCTTTACTGGTCTAGGCAGGGATATTGTCACCATTTTTGCTTACATTCTGGGTTTTACCACTAATGAGTATGTAGATGAAATGACCTTTGCCTACATGTCTATTTTCACCCCTGGCCAACCTCCTGCAGCCAAATTTGACTATGTTGCATTCATTGGTGATAAAATGAATGACCAATTCATGAGATTAGAGAACGAGAGAGTATTTAAATATTCTTCAGTCCTGTATCATCTTTTCCTTTACTACCAAACTGATAAATTCCCTTTCTCTGTGCAAAAGCTTGACACCAGAGGGAACCCTAGGTCAGTCATCTTCTCGACTTCCATTTTTCACTATTCACCTTCTTCTCCCCATCCTTATACAGATTTTATTGATCAATTTGTGCATCCGGTAATTACCATGTTGATAGGAAGACCCCCTCCCAAAATTAGTGATGATATTAAGAGAATTCTTCAGTTATCCAAGCAATACAATGTTGGGGATTGGTACTTGTGCCAGAACCATACCGAGATCAGAATTTATGGGTGGAGCTGCCTCCCTTTAAACTGCCCAAATACCTCCCCATGCGATTATTTGCCTTGGAGTACTACAAGCAAATGATCAATTCTGATGAAATCCAATTTATGAAGACTAAGAAGAAAGCTCAGCTGAGGATAAAGGATCACCTAGGCCCGTTTATTTGCAACAACAGAAAAGCAGGGAAAGAGGTAGAGGAAATCCTTGAGAGATTGAGATTGAAAAAGAGTTTCATCTGGCCTTATGATCCTCACAGCTTCATCTGTGATAGAAGGCAAAAGCATAAGCTAGCCCCCTACATCCATCAGAGAATTCCAGATATAGAATAGTATGCAAATCAAAATGAATGGGTGGAGGGAACACTTATAGAAAAAGAGTACACAAGTTGAAGTAGAAAATGTTTTGAAAGATTTGGAAAGAAGACTTGATCTGGATTCCTTTGTACAGGTGCCTAGAGAATCTTCACAGAGATCAACACAGGAGCATAGTGCACAAACATCAAGACAACCTAAGACTTCAGGACAGGGAAAAGATTCAGGGTCACAGAGCATTTCTAAGGAGTTGACCCAGACTGATACAAACATGGGCAACCCTCCAGTATTGCAGACCCCTCTTAATGAGGAGCAAATTCAAAAAAGAAGTCGGAATGAGGCTAGCCCCTCTACAATGCCATTGGCCCAGGTATATGTAAAGAGACAGAGATTGAATCCTTTGTCCGAGCAAGAATATGAAGAGACAAGAAGTGACACAGTGCAGACAACACTAGCAGGGGAGACACCATCTACCTCTCAAACACATGCATTAAGCAGGCAACAAAGTGTAGAAGTGTCATCACTAAGGACAACTTCATAGCAGAGCGAGGATTTGAAAGAAAAGTACAAAGAGATTAAAGCTAGGAATGAGAAGCTCAAAACTCAAACCTATGCCCAATATTTGAAAATGTCTCATACAAATCAGACAAGGTTGATGTCAGCTTTGACATCAAAGAAGGAAACATGCATATGAGCTTTTTGAAGCCAACGTACAACAACCAAAGTCCATGGCTGATTATTTAAAAACAAATTTTGAAGTTCTTGCTAGAGACATCCACCCAAATGATCAGATTGAGCTCCATAAGCAAACGGGTGAGATGGTCTATTCCACATTGACCAATAAAGCCATCACTGCACATCAGTTGCAGAGTTCTCTGAATAATACTACAACACAGTTACAATTGGAAAAAGCCTCTTCTTAGGCTAAGGACACCAGGATAAAATCAATATAAGACCTGGTGATTGAGTTGGGACATGATCCCAAAGATATTAAAGCAGCTGAAAGATTGATAAAGAAAAAGAATGATGACATTGTTGCACTCAGGAAACAACTCAAACTCCCTCCCCTCCTACATCCACAAATTGCAGAAGTAATTGAGAAACAAAACGAGGAAGAACTTATGGACTTGGTCCTTAAGTTGAATGAGCAATTGAAAGAAACAAAACAAGAACTACAAAAATCTTTCCAGTCCAAACAGGGCGAGCCGACCACCATTCCTCAGACTATAATACCCATAATTTCTACAGCAGTGCCATCTACTATTGCAACATCTTTGGCACCCAACATTCCCCTAGCAACAGCTCTGCCATTAACAACAACAACAAGTACATCAAAAGCAGTATCAAATTCAACAAAGCAAACAGAGGACTTAATAAAGTCATTGGAGGAAATGAAAATCCAAGCAACTGAAATAAAGAAACTAAAAGAAATGGTTACCAGCTTGGAAAACAAGTATGAGCTATCACAGATTAATTACACTGAAGAAGAGAGAAAAAATAGAAGGATGACTGAAAGAATCAAGACATTAGAGAAGGACTTAACATTGGAAAAGCCTTTGAGAGATATTAGAGAGATTTTATGGACCAATATCATTGATTCCATCAATGATATTTGGTCTTCTATCCAGATCATTTTTGAACAGACTGAGTTAGTTAAACTAGCTACAGAGGCTATACAGAAGACCAGGGAAGAATTGGGAGAGAAACCTGAAGAGGCAACCCAATTGATCAACTTCTTGAATAGCAAAAGCAAGCACCAGCTGGAACAATGGGATATCGAGGATCGAACTGCTACTATCCTTGAAATTAAGAAAATTCTTATTAAAAGAACTTAATGCTTAACATGGAAAAACGATGTCAAAGTATTCAAGAGGACATAGATGATTTTATGTTAAAATATGACATTCTAAGGGATAAAGGACTTCCAAGCCCACTTATCATAAATGACAAGTTGATGACTCATGATGACTACATTGAGAAACTACACAAACAAGCCAGAAATCAGGCCAACTCTTCCATGCTGAAAGCACTACCTACAGGAAAAGTGTTGTATGATGGTTTGGAAAATCTTTTCTATATTGAGCATGAAGTGAAACACCTGTTTACTATCCGACCCAATTTTGCTAAGTACACTGAAGCTGACGAAATATACAGGAAATTGATCAGGATGAAGATACCAAAGGAAGAATGGTGGACCAATATGACTGATATCCTATAATTTACTATGGTAACTCTGAGGTAAATAGAAAATATTTACTGAGGTAAATTCTAGTAAACAGGTAAAGAGTATCAAGAACAGGTAAAGAGTATCAGTAGGGAAAAGTAAGAAAAGATCCAGTACACAATTACTAAAGCAACAACAAGAGGCAAATCCGAGTTTCAACCTCCAACTCATTCACAAATAAAGGGGTAGCAGCAATCCGTTTTCCATCTGTCTCTATCTTTTTGTAAAAGATATTTTGTATTCCCTATAATAAATCTCATGTGGTTATGAGATATTCTTGATGTAATTTTTGTATAAATACTTCTCCATTCGAAGTATTGTGGGTGGATTCTATAACATCTCTGTAAATCTATGCTATCAAGCTGAGAAAGCTTTTGTACTCAAATTTGGATTTTTGTTGGAAAAGGAATGAAAGTTGAGGACATTTCAGCAGATTCCCGTGCAGTATAATTACAAATAAGTATTCTAGCCTTGTGATTTTATGTGCTTTCTATATGTTTCAATGTTTTATGCATATTAAATCTAAATGGTAAAATAGTCAGAGTATATCAAAATTAGCTTTATTCCTCTCTGCTATCAATAGTCTACTATTTCTCTGTTTTCTTCTAAACTATCTCGATAAAGGAATTCTTAACTGCTCCTCTATCCCTATAGTTTTTCCTCTAATAAGTCCCTGGTATAGGATTCTTAATTGCCCTCTGCTAGTTGACCTATCTTCCTTTCCTCTTTCTAATCCTAACTTGAGGATTCTTGATTGCCCTCTAGTTTTGAGCAGAACTATCACCCATTCAAGTCCCAAAGTTTGTTTTTATTCTGTTATCCTACCTGTTGAACTCATACCTCAACAATTTGACTTAACCCAATGAATTACCCCTGATTGACTCCATAGCCCAATGGCCTAAAAGCCTAGTTTGCCCATTTGTTTCAGAACTCCACCACTCTCAAACAAAACAACCTCATTGAACAATAATACTAGCCTAAAATCCTTTCAAACATAGCTAAATCATAAAGAGAGAGCCCTCTCTGGACTTAGATGGACTAGCACCTGAGTCTAAAAGTTGGTTTGTAGTTACCTTGGATCCTTTCCTTCTTTTCAATAACTTCTAAGGAAAATCTGAGTGATAACATAGTGGCGACCATACTGGGGAAGAACTAATCCTCAGTTGAAACAAACCCTTAAGAAACCTAAAAAGCTTGATTTGAAATATCTTAAAGGAGTGATAGAAGTTATTTTGAAAAATCCATAAAGGAATAACATTGAAAAGCTTGAAATCTAGCTTCAGGAAGAACTCATTACACCAGGGCTAACCCTGATCCAAGTCCTCCCCCTGCGTTTGAAAATCCCAACCTGATTCCGAGAATCGTTAGAAGACAAGAAAGTTCATTGAGCCACAGACCTTTGTTCAGATCACATTGATGTCCTTTTGAGTGGCTTTTCCTAGAAGATCTTCCTTTTGACGAACACTTTGAACTCTCTCTGTTTAGAACCACACCTGACAGTGAATTATTGGACCTAGTCCAAGATCCAGAATTCCTCAGAGAACTTGAAACCCAACAAGCCAATTTGTCAATTGATTGATATCTGCAAAATTCCACTTAGTCATCTCTTACACCGATAGAACACTTGAACTTTCTGAAACTACTTCTCTTTCTACTAGTTCATCATTATTTCCTCACTCTTCTGAAATCCATTCCACCCCTCCCTTCATCCCTTCACTTCCTCTCTCGCCAATCATCATCCAACATCCCACTACCACCTCCAGTTCTTCCTCCACAGCCCAAACACCTCCTGTTACCCCAACTCTCATTCATACTACTACCCAACTTAGAATCATGGCCAATATATATGCTCCCCTTGTGATGCCTGCTCCCCTAGGTGCCATGCCTCAGGACTATTAGAGTAAAATTACTACTTTTGATGGCACTGGAACCTACACAGCTCAGCAGCACACTAAGAAAATGACCGACTATTTTGAGATATATGAAATTGACGCAGTTGACGTTAAAATGAGAATTTTTGTTCAAAGTCTGACTAGGGAAGTTAGAATTTGGTTCAGATCTTTAGCCCCCCAAAGTATAGATAGCTTAAGATTTCTCTACCAACAATTCTTGAATAGGTGGGAGAAAAGGAAGGACCCCCTTGTGGATTTTGTCTGAATATGAGAACCTTAAAAGGGGACCTCATGAAACTATTCAGGACTATTGCACTAGGTTCAATAGTGTTTATAGTGCCATTCCACTCGACCTTAGACCCCCACATGGTTTAGCCCTGATCAAATTTCCTGATGGATTTGATTCAGATATGGCTTTCCAGTTAAGAGAAAGGAACCCCCCCACTCTAGAAGAAATGCAGAGTGTAGCAATAAGTGTTGAGGCTAACCTACTTTCCAAAAGAGCCAAAGCTAGGAACGAGAGAAGAATACCTGCAAGAGAAGAGAATACACCCTTTGAACAAAAGATGGATGCTATAGTTAAAGGAATGGATAAATTGTTGGACAGAGTTGAAATAATTGAAAGAGAATCTCCTTGGGATGGCCAATAGGCTAATTCAGGGAGAAATCCTAATTTTAGAAAAAATCAGAACCAAAATGCTGGAAAGAATATTCCTGACCAGAACATCAGACCACCTTTCCAAGAAAACTATGCAGAGGCCTCCCACTCAGAAGACCCTGAACAAGACACTATGATAAATTTATTGGGTCTAGATGATGAGGAAGATGTCTTCCTAACTCAGGACGACCAAGAGTCCCATGTACTGCAACAATTCCGAACCCAAACAGGAGAGTCATTTGATTTCAGACAGGGATATGACTCTGCTATTTTTTGAGGTACATAAGCAGTATAATTTAAGAAGCAGAAAAAGTACTGATACCCCAGAACCAAACCAGAAAACAGGTCTTAATCAACCTAAAAAGGGTAAAACAGTTCCAGTGACAAAAACACTTCAGATCCTTTCTAAAACAAATCAAAATCCCTCTAGCCCCACCATAGAAGATGTGCCTGATAATCAGCCCAACAATGAGAAACCTTCCACTTCACTTCCATCCAAGGAAACAGTGGAAGAGTCTCCAAAGATCGGATTAGAAAAATCAGCAAGGGATGTCCCAAATCCTGAAAGAGAAGAAAACATAGAAAATACTGCTCCCAGAAATCCAAAAGTTCAAATAGACAAAGTAATCCTGCCCTTTAATCTTGGAGCAGAGGTGGCCAAGCTTAAAATTTCAGTTCCTTTGATAGAACTGGTAAAACATGATGCTTACAGGTCTCAGATAAACAAATCATTAAATATCATTGAAAATGAAGATTCTGTAAATCTCTTTGATGACCAGCCCGAGTTGATTTTTGGCCCTGAAGTAAATGGGAAACCAATGGAAGGAGGGACACCACCCTTCTATTTCAGTCTCAATATCCATGACAAAATTTTGCATAATGCCATGTTCGACTCTGGTGCTTCGCACAATCTCATGCCCAAGTCTGTTATGGAGAAACTTAACTTAGACATCCCTAGACCCTATAGGGATTTATTTTCCTTTGATTCGAGTCAAGTTAGGTGTTTAGGACTTATTAAGGACTTGTGCGTTTCTCTAGTCCAATACCCTGCCAAAACTATACTCATGGACATTGTTGTAGCAGATATCCCACCCAAGTATGGCATGTTGTTGTCCAGATCCTGCGGCACCAAACTTCAAGGGTCTCTACAATTAGACATGTCATACACTACCATGTCTATTTTTGGACAACCAAAGAAGCTATATAGAGAAACTTTAATGAAGTATGTAGTGAGTAGTTAGAAGAGACCTCAAAACTTTCCTATTTACTCAATGCATTCTAATATGGATTTCTTTATTCTCTATAACGCAGAAACTAATCCAGAAGATACTCCAAATGATATAGTAGCATAACCAAAAGAAATTGTAAAAGAAAAGTCAACTGTCCAAATTCAAGAGATATCAGATGGAAAAGAAAATCCAAATGCCTTAGCTAAAAAAGTTTCCACTACCCCAGATGAAAACTATGAACATGAAATTTTATGGCATTTAGAGTTTGATGGTTCAGTAAACAAACTAAGTGCAGGGGCAGGGGTATGGATATATGACTTAGAGAATGATCATGCAGAGGGACACGCCTATAGGTTAAATTTCAAATGTACAAACAATATGGCAGAATATGAAGCACTCCTGCTAGGCCTCAAGCTAGTCAAAGGATTAGGAGCTATAAGGGTATCAATCATGGGAGATTTTGAATTGATAGTTAAACAGATTAATGGAGTTTACATAACCAGAGACCCTAGATTAGGACTTTACAGAGGTACAGTTGCAGAAATCCTTAACACTTTTTTAGAAACAAATCTTGCAACCATTCTTAGAAAACATAACATGCAAGCTCATAGCCTGGCTATGTTTGCCAGCACCTGCAAATTGCCTTTTCATCCCAATCACCAATATACTACTGAGGTTAGGCATAGGCCAGCTATACCTGATAATCTTAAGAACTGGCAAGTTTTTGAAAATGATAAGAAGATTAATCACTTTTTGACATTATATGAAGAATTTGCTAGCATTAATATAGATGTAGACATAGTTTTAGATTTTGATCACACTAATGAGTTAGACATTAACAAATTGGAAGAAAACTCAATAAACATGCTTCACCCTACTAAATTCATGAAAACAAATATTCAAGACTTAAAGCAAATGGATATTGATGAAATAATTGATGATGAAACTGAAGTCATAAATCTCAAAGATAAACAATTACCCAAGGGATTGACTCCTTTGGAGGACTTATTTGACTCCAATGATATTCCTAAAAAGCCTAAGATGGAGCCCTTGAAAGCAGACATTGAAGAGTGCAACATAGGAACTCAAGAGAATCCTAAGCTGATAAAATTGTCTAAATCATTACCCCCTGATGAAAAGCTGAAATATATTGAGCTAATGAAAGAATTCCAGGATGTTTTTGCCTGGAGTTACGAAGACTTAAAATCCTATGATACCAGTATTATACGACACACTATCCCTTTGAAAAAAGATCATAAACCTTTTAGGCAAAAGATAAGAAGAATTAATCCTGTTTTATTACCTTCCATTAAAAAAGAGATCAAATGATGTATGAAGCAGGAACCATTGCCCCCATTAGGTTTTCAGATTGGGTATCTAATCTTGTCCCTACAAGAAAGAAAAAAAGAGAAATCAGACTGTGTGTTGACCTTAGAAACTTGAACAAAGTCTCACTCAAAGATAATTATCCCTTACCTAAAATGGATCACATACTGCAAAGGGTAGTAGGTTCCACAAGGATTTCACTTTAGATGGATTCTTGGGTTACAACCAAATTTTAGTCCATTCTGATGACCAAGAAAAAACTACATTCAAAACCCCATGGGGCACCTTCATGTATGTCAAGATGCCCTTTGGATTGAAGAATGCAGGGGCCACCTTTCAAAGGGAAATGGATATTGCCTTTCCAAAGGAAATCCATGACTTCCTGGTTATATACCTTGATGATATTACAGTGTTTTCTAAGTCAGATCAAAAACACCTGGATCATCTTAGGCAAGTTTTTCTTAAATGCAGGAAATATGGCATTTCTATGAACCCAAAGAAGTCTTTATTTGGTTTGGAAGAAGGAAAACTGTTAGGCCACATTATCTCTAAAAATGGAATCTGGATTGACCCAACCAGGATTGAAGCTATCTTGCAAATACCTCACCCAAGAAACATTAAATAACTTCAGGCATTTTTAGGGAAAATAAATTTTTTAAGAAGATTCATCTCTAATTTAGCCGAACTAAATAGATTATTGAATAACATGTTGAAAAAGGATTCGGCCATTAAGTGGATAGTAGAGGCTAAAAAATCATTCGAAGAAATAAAACTAGCCTTAACTCAAACACCTGTCCTCATAAGTCCAATGTTTGACAGAGAATTTATTATTTTTTCCTTTGCATCTGAACATAGCATTCTTGTAGTTTTGCTACAGAAAAATGATCAAGGATTTGAAGAACCAATAACTTTCTTTAGTAAAGCTCTAAGAGATGCATCCTTAAAGTATAATATAATGGAAAAATAGGCTTTCACTTTGGTATAAGCCATCAAAGATTTCCGAGTCTATATCTTGTATTCTCACATTGTAGCTTATGTTCCCAACGCTGTGGTCAAAGACATTCTCACCCAGAATGGAGTTGATGGCAAAAGGGGAAAGTGGATAGCTACCATATTGGAGTATGACATAGAGATTAAACCTACAAAATTAATCAAAGGCCAAGGGCTGGCTAAACTCATGGCTTAAACTAATTGCCAGGCCCTAGGTATAAATTTCATTGCAGAAATGAACAATGGAAAGGAGATGACGACTCCATAGATCGACCAGGCCTTTTTAGACTCACCTTGGTATGCTGATATAATATGTCTTACAAAACTTACAAGCTCCTCCAGGGTTGTCCAGAACTAAAAGTAGGTTTTTTAAAATGAAATCTTTAAAATTTTGCATAATGGATAATACTTTATTTTGGAAAAATCATGAAGGCATTCTATTAAACTATTTATTAAAGGAAGAATCTGACAAAGTACTCCAAGAATTTCATGAAGGCGATTGTGGAGGACACCTCTCCTGGAAGACAACAGCTGATAAAATCCTAAGGGCATGGTTTTACTGGCCAATTTTGTTTTCTGATGTAAAAAAGTTTGTAACATCCTACCACAAGTGTTAGATCTTTGAAGGAAAATGAAAACTTCTGCCTTTACCTTTGAAACCAATGTCTACAGAAAAACCATTTCAACAATGGGGTCTAAATTTCATTGGTGAAATTCATCCCCCCTCTTCTGCCCAACATAAATGGATAGTGACTGCCACAGACTACTTCACCAAGTAGATAGAATCCATTCCCTCCAGACAAGCCACTGACACTGTTATCATAGGTTTCCTAGAGGCTAATATTCTGTCCAGATTTGGTTGCCCCAACAAAATTATCACAGACAATGCTGCAGCATTCAAATCAAAAAGAATGATTGATTTCTGTCATAAATACAATATCACCCTTGGTCACTCCACAGCCTACTATCCCCAGGGAAATGGACTTGCTAAATCCTCCAACAAAAGCTTATTTAATATTATTAAAAAATTGTTGGAAGACAATAAGAAAACATGGAACAAGAAACTAATCAATGCTTTATGGATAGACATGCTTACAATTAAGAAATCTATTGGTACCAGTCCCTATCAGTTAATATATGGGATGGAGGCAGTTTTCCCCTCATCATTAGGAGTTCCAGTTATGAAACTGCTCCAGGAATCTCAAGTTGAAAAAAATGATATTCAGAAAAGAATCAATCAAACTATTCACCTGCAGCAAACCAGGGAAGAAGTATACCTCAAAGCCCAAGTACTACAAGAAAAACTTAAGAAAGTTTTTAATAAAAGAACCAAGGCAGAAGACTTCTATCTTGGTGACAAAGTTTTGAAGTGGGATTCCAGAAGGGAAGACAAAGGGAAACATGGGAAGTTTGACTTCCTTTGGAAAGGTCCATACATAATATATGCCTTTAGAGGAAATAATTCATATTTTCTTAAAGAATTAGATGGTGCAGAGATCGAAGGAGGACCAGTCAATGGTCGAATGTTAAAGCACTACACTGATCCTAGTTTCTAATCTTACCAGGATTTTAAACTGTATATATTATATCCTTTTACAGTTCAGTGTTGATTGGATGGTAAAAGTTTTGAAGTTGAAGCCTGAAGAGAAGGCCCTAAGCTTCAGAAGTATTACTGTTATACATACAAATAAAGCAGCAGGGAAAAGGAGATTTGCAAAGCACAATCAAAGTCTTTCAAAGGCCATTGATCTACAGTTCTTGACTTTCCACCAGGAAAAGCCATCCCCAAGTGGAGCCACTATTATGTTCCTATACCAATAGGTGTCATATATCATGATTGAATTGGTTTAGCTCTGAGATATGTACATATCTTTGCTTGTTGCAAATGTTTTCCATATTCAAAAATTCAAAAAAAATAAAAAATGTAAAGAGGGTATGTCCTAAAAGAAAAATCAAAAGACAAAAAGAATGAAAAGGTCAAAAAAGATGAAAATGAACCCCAAAGAAAAAGATCAGGAAAGTGTGCAAGTCCAAATTCCACTGCTATTTTACTTTTTGTACAATAATGATTGTGTGCAAAGTGTTATTATGCCACAATCCATGGTAACCAAATAGTTTAATCTTGGTTATTCCATGTTTTCAATTTCATGCTTAGAGATAGAGAATAAAATCTGACCAAATTGTTTAATCTTGGCAGATAAGTAGATAGGTAGAGTAAATAAAAGAAGGAGCTCAATAGTTTAATCTGAGCCCTTGGATGTAATTAGGATAGACTTAAATAGATTTCTATTGTAAAAGAAAAGAAAAGTTTGAGAAGGGTTTGCTAGTTTAAGTGCACCCTAATAAAAGAAGTAAAAATGGTAGGATGTGTAGGTGGGTAAGTAGATAATTGGTTACAGAATTATGTATGATGAATGATTATCCAGATATCAAGTCATATACTTTCATCATCAAAAGCACTTAAAGATATGGATGACAATGAATACATTTACATCATAGGCAAAAGTCAAACTAATTAACCTCCTCACCCAGTTTTCCCTAAATTTTACTAATTTCCCATAAGTACTAAAGGCACCAACAGCCTGAAAGTTAAAGGGGCTAAGAGAATTTCTCTGAGTTCTGGAGGGACCGGACCCTCGACCCAATAACTTGTAAGGCCTAAGTGCTAAAGCCCCTTCATCAAAATTCACCCCCTTCATAATTCATCCATTCCCTTCAAATCCTTTTCCCAGGGTAAAATCACTCTTTTACTTAGGAAAAATAAATGGTTCTTTATAAAAACCCCCCCAAACACATTTTAGCCTAAGTCATAATGTTGGATGATGAATGTATTTTTGGAAACATTTACTTAGTGCATTTTCTTTTCCCATGGTCATATTAACTTTTAATTCTTATTATTTATTTAACTCCCAAAACAAATTACCCTTTCTCGTATTATTAATAAAAATCCCAAAATAAATAAATATTCCGTCCCGATGGTTTGAAAAATAGACCATAATAAAGTTAATTAAGTTGGATTAATTAATCGAACCGCGATTAATTAAGAGCCAAAACCCCTGATGTGTTAAAAAGGGATTAATTAAGAGCCAAAACCCCTGATGTGTTAAAAAGGGATTAATTAGTCACCTAGATTAATTAATAGCCTCTCCGCCAATACAATCATCCTGGATAAAATTAAAGTCATTTTAAATATGTTGATCGGACCCCTCCATTAACTCCCTAACACTTTCCGCTGTCGACTGCCGTTCAAACTGCCTTCCCTCATCCAACGACTCTCTGTCATATCGCGCGGGCCTTTGGGTCGAACGTTAACCACCCGACACAAGCTATTTTGACTTTTCGCCGATACCAAGTGTCATCCAATTTGTGGCATCGTGCGACCCTCTGCCAAAACCACCAACTTCCCAAAAGCGGTGTGATCAATCCCGCTTACCACCTCCACTAAACGACAAAGTGTCCCATCGGTTAGTTGAGGCCAACTGTCGTTTTCCCATTCACCCGCCAAAATTCATTGACTTTGTGCATAAAAACAAAAATATTCATTGTTTTCCCTTTTTACCGAGAAAAGAAATTTTTGCCTTCCATGCATGCACAGAGTACGTCTAGATTAGCAACTTACTCCCAACCGCCAACCACCATTAGTCGTTGAACTCCAGGCCACTGCAGACAACTGTGCGCACCCAACAAAGTATTCACCACAGCCATTTGTCCCTTCAATTAACGATAACCAGGTATTTACCACATTTCCTTCTCAAAAACCCTGTATTCGTACTGAAACCTCTACCAAATTACTCTAAACTCAAGTAATCCAGTACAATTAAGCTGTTTCTTAGCCCCAAGGCTTCCCTAAGCACCTTTTTTATCTAAAATCCTTGAAAACCCCAACTTTCTTCCTTGAATACACAAGAACCAAGGATGGAAGCTCCTGTCGCCCTAAATGTCACGCCAATCACTACTCCCCATAGGGATTTGGACCACCTTCCCTTGCCCGATAGAGATTTTCAAATCAAGGACCTTACTTTTGATGAAACCCCCTTGAAGCTATACTGCAAGTATCGGGACAATTATCTGAACAATGCTGATAAAATAGCTCTTTGGGAATCAAACCTACCTAAATATCAATTCCCCACTGTCCATATTTTCCGAGATATTGTCCACCAATGCCATGCAAACTACGACCCCAATATGACAGTTGTAATGTCCCCTGACCAGAAAGTCCTTTTCACCATTACAGCTAAGTCTATAAATGAAATGTTGCAATTACAGCCTAGCCAGGACCTCACTCCCCTTTCCATTGCCGATTTACTTGAAAAATCTTCAAGGTTGTCTAGTTCTGAAATTAACCAAGTCAGTCAGACTTTCATTGAAGAACAATACAGATCAAAAGACCCCCCTCCTTACATGTAATGTGCCTTTACTGGTCTGGGCAGGGATATTGTCACCATGTTTGCTTGCATTCTGGGTTTTACCACTAATGAGTATGTAGATGAAATGACCTTTGCCTACATGTCTATTTTCACCCCTAGCCAACCTCCTGCAACCAAATTTGACTATGCTGCATTCATTGCTGATAAAATGCGTTAACAATTCATGAGATTAGAGAACGAGAGAGTATTTAAATATTCTTCAGTCCTGTATCATCTTTTCCTTTACTACCAAACTGATAAATTCCCTTTCTCTGTACAAAAGCTTGACACCAGAGGGAACCCTAGGTCAGTCATCTTCTGGACTTCCATTTTTCACTATTCACCTTCTTCTCCCCATTTTTATACAGATTTTATTGATCAATTTGTGTATCCGGTGATTACCATGCTGATAGGAAGACCCCTTCCCAGAACAAGTGATGATATTAAGAGAATTCTTCAGTTATCCAAGCAATACAGGGTTGGGGACTGATACTTGTACCAGAACCATACCGAAATCAAAATTTATGGGTGTGAGCTGCCTCTCTTTAAACTGCCCAAATAACTCCCCATGCGATTATTTGCCCTGGAGTACTATAGGCAAATGATCAATTCTGATGAAATCAACTTTATGAAGACTAAGAAAAAAGCTCAGCTAAGGATAAAGGATCACCTAGGCCCGTTTATTTCCAACAACAGAAAAGTAGGGAAAGAGGCAGAGGAAATCCTTGAGAGATTGAGATTGAAAAAGAGTTTCATCTGGCCTTATGATCCTCACAGCTTCATCTGTGACAGAAGGCAAAAGCATAACCTATCCCCCTACATCCATCATAGAATTCCAGATATAGAACCGTATGCAAATCAAAATGAATGGGTGGAGGGAACACTTATAGAACAAGATAGTACACAAGTTGAAGTAGAAAATGTTTTGAAAGATTTGGAAAGAAGACTTGATTTGGATTCCTTTGTATAGGTGCCTAGCAAATCTTCACAGAGATCAACACAGGAGCATAGTGCACAAACATCAGGACAACCTGAGACTTCAGGATAGGGAAACGATTCAGGGTCACAGATCATTTCTGAGGAGTTGACCCAGACTGATACAAACATGGGAAGCCCTCGAGTATTGCAGACCCCTCTTAATGAGGAGCGAATTCGAAAAAGAAGTCGGAATGAGGTTAGCCCCTCTACAGTGCCATTGGACCAGGTATATGTAAAGATACAGAGATTGAATCCTCTATCCGAGCAGGAATATGAAGAGACAAGAAGTGACATAGTGCAGACAACACTAGCAGGGGAGACACCATCTACCTCTCAAACACAGGCATTAAGCAGGCATCAAAGTGTAGAAGTGTCATCACTAAGGACAGCTTCATAGCAGAGCCAGGATTTGAAAGAAAAGTATTAAGAGATTAAAGCTAGGAATGAGAAGCTCAAAGCTCAAACCTATGCCCAATATCTAAAAATGGATCCTACAAATCAAACAAGGTTGATGTCAGCCTTTGACATCAAAGAAGGAAAGATGTAGACGAGCTTTTTGAAGCCAATAGTACAATAGCCAAAGTCCATGGCTGATTATTTAAAAACAAATTTTGAAGTTCTTGCCAGAGACATCCACCCAATTGATCAAATTGAGCTCCATAAGCAAACGGGTGAGATGGTCTATTCCACATTGACCAATAAAGCCATCACTGCACATCAGTTGCAAAGTTCTCTGAATAATACTACAGCACAGTTACAGTTGGAAAAAGCCTCTTCTCAGGCTAAGGGCACCAGGATAAAATCATTAGAAGACCTGGTGATTGAGTTGGGACATGATCCCAAAGATGTTAAAGCAACTGAAAGATTGATAAAGAAAAAGAATGATGACATTGCTGCACTCAGGAAACAACTCAAACTCCCTCCCCTCCTAAATCCACAAACTGCAGAAGTAATTGAGAAACAAAATGAGGAAGAACTTATGGACTTGGTCCTTAAGTTGAATGAGCAGTTGAAAGAAATAGAGCAATAACTAGAACAAGCTTTACAATCCAAACAGGTCGAGCCGACCACCATTCCTCAGATTGTGATACCCATAATTTCTACAGCAGTGCCATCTACTATTGCAACATCTTTGGCACCCAAGATTCCCCTAGCAACAGCTCTGCCAGTGACAACAACAGCAAGTACATCAGAAGCAGCAGCAACTTCAACAAAGCAAACATAGGACTTAATAAAGTCCATGGAGGAAATGAAAATCCAAGCAACTGAAATAAAGAAACTAAAAGAAATAGTGACCATCTTGGAAAACAATTATGAGCTATCACAGATTAATTACACTGAAGAAGAGAGAAAAAATAGAAGGATGACTGAAAGAATCAAGACATTAGATAAGGACTTAACATTCGAAAATCCTTTGAGAGATATTAGAGAGATTTTATGGACCAATATCATTGATTCCATCAATGATATTTGGTCTTCTATCCAGATCATTTTTGAATAGACTAAGTTAGTTAAACTAGCTACAGAGGCTATACAAAAGACCAAGGAAGAATTGGGAGAGAAACCTGAAGAGCCAACCCAATTTATCAACTTCTTGAATAGAAAAAGCAAGCACCAGCTAGAACAATGGGATATCGAAGATCGAACTGCTACTATCCTTGAAGTTAAGAAAGTTCTTATTAAAAAGAACTTAATGCTTAACCTGGAAAAACGATGTCAAAGTATTTAAGATGACATAGATGATTTTATGTTAAAATATGACATTCTAAGGGATAGAGGACTTCCAAGCCCACTGGTCATAAATGACAAGTTGATGACTCATGATGACTACATTGAGGAACTACACAAACAAGCTAGAAATCAAGCCAGCTCTTCCATAGTGAAAGCACTACCTACAAGAAAAGTGTTGTATGATGGTTTGGAAAATATTTTCTATATTGAGCATGAAGTGAAACACTTGTTTAACGTCTAGCCCAATTTTTCTAAGTACACTGAAGCTGATGAAATATACAGGAAATTGATCAAGATGAAGATACCAAAGGAAATGGTGGACCAATATGACTGATATCCTATAATTTACTTTGGTAACTCTGAGGTAAATAGAAAATATTTATTGAGGTAAAGTCTAGTAAACAGGTAAAGAGTATCAGGAACAGGTAAAGAGTATCAGTAGGGAAAAGTAAGCAAATATCCAGCACACAATTACTAAAGCAACAGCAAGAGGCAAATCTGAGTTTCAACCTCCAACGCATTCACAAATAAAGGGACAACAACAATCAATTTTCCATCTGTCTCTATCTTTTTGTAAAAGATATTTTGTATTCCCTCTAATAAATCTCATGTGGTTATGAGATATTTTTGATGTAATTTTTGTATAAATACTTCTCCATTCGAAGTATTCTGGGTGGATTCTATAACATCTCTGTAAATCTATGCTATCAAGTTGAGAACGCTTTTGTACTCAAATTTGGATTTTTGCTGGAAAGGGAATGAAAGTTGAGGACATTTCATCAGATTCCCATGCAGTATAATTACAAATAAGTATTCTATCCTTGTGATTTTATGTGCTTTCTATATGTTTCAATGTTTCATACATCTTAAATCTAAGTGGTAAAATAGCCAAAGTATATCAGAATTAGCTTTATTGCTCTTTGTTATCAACAGTCTACCATTTCTATGTTTTCTTCTAAACTATCTCGATAAAGGAATTCTTAACTGCTCCTCTATCCCTGTTTTTTTTCTCTAATAAGTCCCTGGTATAGGATTCTTAATTGCCCTCTGCTAGTTGACCTATCTTCCTTTCCTCTTTCTAATCCTAACTTGAGGATTCTTGATTGCCCTCTAGTTTTGAGCAGAACTATCACCCATTCAAGTCCCAAAATTTGTTTTTATTCTGCTATCCTGCCTATTGAACTCATACCTCAGCAATTTGACTTAATCCAGTGAATTATCCCTGATTGACTCCATAGCCCAATGGCCTAAAATCCTAGTTTGCCCATTTGTTTCAGAACTCCACCACTCTCAAACAAAACAACCTCATTGAACACTAATACTAGCCTAAAATCCTTTCAAACATAGATAAATCATAAAGAGAGAGCCCTCTCTGGACTTAGGTGGGCTAGCACCTGAGTCTAAAAGTTGGTTTGTAGTTACCTTGGATCCTTTCCTTCTTTTCAATAACTTCTAAGGAAAATCTGAGTGATAACACTCCCCACAAAAGATTGAACATTTGAAGAATGCTTGAATTTGTGGATATATCTGATTTAGTTTATTAGGAGAGATGAAGCATCTTATGGGAAGATGCTTGGGAGGAGATCTGCTTAGCCTATGTGTTGATGTCTAGATCCCGAAGTAGGGTGGATGGCATTGTTCTTGGAGCTCTAACATCGGATACACACCTACATCCATGGGTTGTTTCTAGTGCTTGAAAGCCTAATGGTACCTATAGTGGCTAAAGCTTGAGTCCATCTTAGTCCCACCTGATTAGAGTACCCTAATCAGATATCTCATCTATAACACTACATGTGTTGAGACTTTTCATAGAGCATATCATTTTGAGATCTTCCATGTACCTCTACATATATGTAATTATGAATACCTCACTAGTTAAGAGGGAGCGGTGAAAAATGTAACTAGTGTCGGTCTTCATAATTGTGTTTGAGTCTTGATATAATGTATTTGGCAAAAGAAAGAAAAATAAATTTCATTATTAAAGAAATTGACTTATTAAAGCATGGGTTTCATGCTTGGGTCAATTGTTTTTAGGTCAAATCCTCCATTGAAGGCTTCTAGGGTTTATTTCAAGTGTATGTGTCCATGTAATAATGTAAAATACCCGTCTTGGGCTTCATTTGTCAAGAAAGAAATTTATTTTAATGTAAAACAGGTCAATTATGCCTCCTCCATCAAGTTAGCCTAACTTAGGGGGGAAATCTCCTATATAAAGGCATTAACTCGACCTCATTTAGAGCACCCACTCACCAAGTTCGATCTGTAGTTGTTGGGGGCAGTAAAAAGTGTGAAATCAGAGAAGGAGGTCTTTATCAATCATAAGAAGTTGAATTTCTCTCTCTCTCTCTCTCTCTCTCTCTCTCTCTCTCTCTCTCTCTTTCTCTCTCACGTGTGAATTTGTTGAGCTATTAGAAGGGTTGAAGTTGCAGTATTATAGCTAGGTCGAAATTTTGGAGTTATTGGGGGGGCGAAATTTTGGATTGTTTTTGGGTTGAAGTTGTTGGACAAGAAGAGATTACTAAAGTTTTCATAATCATATTGGAAGTCTGACTTGGTGGAGGAGGAAGGTCTTTTGGTCTAGGGCCTTAATCTATCTCAACTTGAATTTGCTAATGGAAGAGTTTGATTGGGTTTTCCCCTGTATAGCGGTTTTAGCCTTGGAAAAGTGCCTACATCTTGTGTCTTAATCTTCGTGTTTTGCTTTTGATAATTACTTGATGAAACAAAGATAAAATAAGAACATAAGAAAGGTTAATAAGAATAATAAGATATCACAAGTAATTATCAACATAAGAAAATATTTGTGCCTTTCTGATTTTCTAACATAACCAACAACTAATAAATATGAACCAATAGTAATAGAAGTGCCTTCTTTGGAACCCATAAGATTGTCTCCTGCAACATTAGTTATAGCCATGTCCATAGGTCTACCTTCATGAATTTTAGGGGTGCCACTAATTGTAAATTTAATTGAGGAGCAACAAGCTTCATTAAACTCCCGGATGCGGGTGATTGACAGGTTAACGGGTACGATGGAGGCGCGCAAGGTGGGCAGGTGGCAGCGCAATTGCGCCAGTTGTTATTTTCTTGGGCCGGAGAGCTGACCTTGCACATACCTCTTAATGGCAGCATTAACGCTGCCCTCCCTGCTTCTGGTTATTGGTGCGATGGCTCTCAGTCTGTTCCTCATTCCTGTTGTTCCGACGCATGCCTTCAGCTCCATAAAGGTTGTTGTCCCGGGCGATTCTCTGACCAATAGCTCTACCCCCTGCTTTCTTTCAGCTCTGATGCATGCTGAGAGTTCCACGCTACCAGTCTTCCATTTGGCTCCGGTTCCTGGGGCTCAAAGCTTCGATCGGGCTCAGTCTTTGCTTCTCTTTGGGTATTTGCCCCTCAATCGATTCTCTCTGTGTACTCGCCCCTCTGTCGATTCTCTGTGTATCACTATGCCGAGAGAAAGGCTTAGAATGGGGAGTAGACGCGGCGGTTCTCGTGGTCGTTCCATCCACCAGCACTCCTCCACCACTTCGGACCCCTCTTCGGATGCGTCGGAGTTTTGTTGCCTCAACTATCCAGCCACCAGAAGTGGCAGGGCAGGGGAAGGGGCCAAGCCAGGGCCGGAGTCTGTGTGCATCACGCGCATCCCACTGCCCGCTTGCACATTCCTTGTTCTCTGGAAAACTCCTCCTTCGTAGTCTCTGTGACAATTGAAAAGTGTGAGAATGCCAGGGGTCTGGGGGCGGTTCAACTTGGGGTTCCTGTGGATCAGAGGTTGGCAAGTCCAAATGTCACCCAATGCCAAGTCACGAGAGGCCTGTCTACTATGAATACTGAAGCCAATGTTGGCCCAAGCGCGCCAACGAGAGGAGAGCCTTCAAGCTCAGCGGTCCATCCTTCTGACTCCAAGGACTCAGATCAATTTGGGTGCCGAATCGTTGAGGAACAACCGTCAACCTCAGATGAAGATTGAACCAGCCAGCGCCTCTGGTTTTTTTGTTCTGCAACCGAAGAAGAAGTTAACCTCCCTTTCGATTTACAGTGTTCATGCCTGTTTCAGATCTCTGTCTATTCCACATGTCGGAGTCTGTTCATGTTTTTGTTTATGTAAGAATTTGTTCATGAGACAACAGTGTTTAACTCAGTCCTGTATCGCTATATGGTCAGTTTTTTGAGTTTTTATGGAATGGTCAATGTTCCTTGAAATTAAAAACTCTGATGTAAGTCATTTTTCCGGTTCCATAGTCAGGATGCCAAGAATCATTTTGCTAAATGCCAACTTCATGGCAAGAATTCTCGAGGCAGCTGCCTCGCTGTAACATTTTTGTATGAATATAGGAGTAGACCAATTAAGAAAAAAAAAACAAGCTTCATTAAACTTATCATCATTTGAGTGCATTGTCGAGGCATACATACAAGCTTCTTCAACTGGAGGTTGTGAATTGCGTGTTGCATTGCATCATGATTAGTTGACCAATGTGATGTTGATTATGGCATTCAGAGACTCCCGCAAACACATATTTATTTTTACAATTAAGTTGAGTCTAGGTCAGGGTTAGCCTTAATGTTGGATGGAACAATAATTTGTCCACCAATTAAATGGTTAAATCGATCCAACTTAGAGACATAACATTTTTATTACAAATATATATTATACAATTTCAATACATCAATTATAACAAATTTTAAAATGAAATTAACAATTATCATCAAGCCTCTAAGTTCATTTTCAAATTTGAATGGTGAATTATAGTTTTTAACATTGCATTAACTTATGAACTCTTTGATTATTCACATATTCACCTATCTATCCAGTATTGTTTTGTATCCTTATTTTCCTTAAGGATATTTCTTAAGTTGTATAAAAAATACTTCATTGGCAAATGATTAAAGAAAAAAAATATCAAACTTGAGAATAACTTTACTTTTTTATTAACTTCAATAAACCCAACTCTTAACAAATAATAATTAAAAGTTCTATACAAAATAATTAAAAATGGGGATTAGAATTCAATTTCGCTTGGAATCAAGCGTTGAGACTCATCAAGTGAGGCAAGAGTGTGGAGCATCGGAATGACAATGGCAACGGGCAGGGGATTTTCTTCACTTTATGCACAAGCAGTTTGGTCAGCTGGAGGATGGTCATTCATCATTGGATTAGAAGGGTGTGTGATGAAAAGCGATGGAGAAGAGGCTTTGAATCTATTTTGTCGGATGCATGAAGAAGGTGGAAACCCAAACCTATTTCAATAATGAGAATTCGTACTGACTATGGGACCTTAAAATCTCTGCACCAAGGAAAGTGGATCCATTATTATATTATCAAGAGTGGTCTTCAATAGTATGTTTACGTGGGAAGTGACCTCGTAGACACGTATGCAAAGCATCGAAGTATGAAGGATGCACGCAATACGTTTGATAAATTGTGTGACAGAAAAAGTGCTACATGGAATTCAAAAATCGCAGGGCATGGACATAATGGCATGCTTGAGAATGTCATGATACTATTTCGAGAAATGTGGTCATTAGGTGTTAAGCTTGAAAATGAACTCAGTGACCATCGCTAGTTCTATCCCAACATGTGCTGACTTTGTAGCTCTGAGTTGTGGTAAGGAAATCCATGGTTATATGATTAGAAATTAGATTGAGTCATATGTCTATGCGACAAGTGCACTTATAGACATGTATGCTAAATGCAGGTGTATTGAGAAGGCACAACAAGTGTCTGACAAAATGAATGAGAGAAATTTAGCCTTATG
Organism: Pinus taeda; assembly: GCA_000404065.3. Classification (NCBI taxonomy): domain Eukaryota; kingdom Viridiplantae; phylum Streptophyta; class Pinopsida; order Pinales; family Pinaceae; genus Pinus; species Pinus taeda. The sequence goes on from APFE031340076.1 coordinate 499,514, forward strand.
GCATGAAATAATCGGTGGTTATGTGATGCATGGTTATGTCAAGGATACCCCTACATTCTTTCACTGAATGCATTTGGTTGACTAGAAGCATATCCACATATTGTTTATTAGTATTCTTTCTACAGGTAGCCAAGCAGGGCTAGTTGATAAAGCCCTAGTGGATGTGGTTGCGGAGATGTTGTCACCTACACACATGAGCACTATGATTTCATAAGGAGAATTCCCTCCTTTTCACAGTTTTATGTTGGGAAAGACATGATGAGTCAGACCAGGAAATATTCCAGATCTTCATTAAAAATACAAATGGGAAATCATCCCTTTTTTGGATCAGGGCTTAGGACTTCGTGGAAAATCTGAATTAGTGCATGGAGTATAGGTTTGGCATCCCTGCAAAAACTTAGTGTGTTCTTTCTAAAGGGAAGTTGCGTCAGGAACTTTCCTAGATGAAGGACTACCACATCTCAAGGAATTCTACCATAATCTTGAACATGAGGTTGTGTGGTAGAGCTTAGAGGCCTAGGAGCTCCAGCGGATTTGCTTGCTACAAGGACACAGTGCAACGAAAGGCTTCTATGTCTGCAAATTAGCCTCAAATCAACCCAATACCCTATAGTATAAAACAAATGAAACAAGTGTCTGTCATGGAGGTTAATCTCACAGAGGTAAACTCCTTTTTTTCTTCTCTCTGATCCAAGGTTGTGATATGCAGGTTTAATGGTTTCTAGCCTAGATCTTATGTTTTACACTAGTGGGTATTTTCATCCTAGACCTCCAACTATGAGATCTATTTATGTTCCAAAGGTTTTTTTATTTTCCAATTTGATACTTAGGAAGCTCTAGAGAATGTATTCAATGATGGGTTATGGTTTTGGGGTAGGGATGGGCTCTTAGTCACCCCATGGTTACCATAATTTTATGCCACAAAAATGGTGGTCTCAAGTATGCCAGTTTGGTTGAGCCTACCAAATCTCCCCCTCGCTTTTTGGCATTACATGGTTCTAAAGGAATTTGGAAACATTATGGGAAAATTCAAAAAGATGGACCTCGAAAGAACAGAGAAAGGCCTTTTTACCTTTGTCAGAATCTGCGTAAAAATAAACCTCAACAAAGGTCTACCTGACCACATACAAATGAAACACAAAATTTCATTGGACCCAAGTATTAGATTATGATAACATAACTTTAAGATGTTGAATATGCTTCCAAATAGGACAGTTGCAAAACACAAGCCCTCGAGAAAAAAAATATCCCAAAAAAGAAAAAGAGGCAGGGCCATAAATCAAAAGGATGGCAGGCCTTTAATCCTCACTTATTAGAAAAAGAAGAAGAAGAAGAAAGCATAGAGAACCATCCAAACCAAGCATAAGTGAAAGCAAAGGTCCAACATGGTTTTGTATCCCATATGCAGAATGACAATGAACCACAAGAGATCTAGGCATCAAAAGAACAAAAAAATGAGGCACCTACAAAAAAGGGATGGGGGACTTAAAGAGAGCTCAGGTTTCTGAGAGCTCTAACTTAGACAAATAATCCCCGCTGGAGCCAAAAGGATGCAAACTAGCAATGGTTTTGGATGGTTCGAACACAAGGGAATAAGAGAAAGTGTAGAAAAAGAAAAGCAAGAAAGAGAAGTTAAGTGATTATTATCACACTTAACTTTAAAGTTTCATATGTATTTTTCTTTGAGTTTTTTCTCTTTAGCTCATAAGTCAAGAGACTTATTTTACGAAATGCTTACAACATATGAAAAATGTAATTTTGTTCTTTGTTTTCAAGATGAAGAAAGTTACAGATCTCTTCTCTTCAGAAAAAACTATAAAAAGCTATCTAGCCATTACAAAATTCATTTAGTGTATTGGTTACTATGTCAATAAAACAATCCAACTATAAAAAAAAAAAAAAGGAAGCAAAGAACAAATTTTTATTACTCTCCTTTCGAATTCGTGAATGATAGTAAGCATCACATCCCTAATAAAAAAATCTATCAAAAAGGAAGAAAGGTTGTTTGTTCTTTTTTTAATTTGATTTAAAATATAAATTTTGGAAAATTTTAAAAACAGATACAAAACAACATTTTTTTATTCATATGGAACAATATGAATGAATTATTGTTGGAGCAACATTTTGAGGTACAAGTTTTGGGATTTGCATAGAAGAGCATTGCGCAGAAGGGTACCATGCAAGAAGATCGACCAAGGGTTAGCACATGGAAATAAGGAAATAAGGAAATTAGTTAGGATTATTTTGGATGTTTTGCCCATGGTAATATTTATTGCCCATAGTAAAATGGGGTTTTTGGTCGGCTTGTGCTCAAAATGTAAAACTATAAATAGGTTAAAGTTGAAAAGGGAAAGTATTACTTGATTGTATGTTTTGAGATAGGATTTGGCGCTGTGATGTTGAATTATTAGGATACTGAGTTGTGACAGACATATTTGTATTGAAGGCTTCACAATCATAATAAAAAGATTTTGTTATTGTTTATCTTCTCCGTTCACGTGTTATGTGATGAATTGTATGCTTTCTTTGTTATGATTTTGTTGAATATTTGTGAAGAATGGATTTATTGCGCAGAATATGGGTATACCTCAATTTATTTTTATGAATATGTTGAATATAATAGTAATAATTTAGGATCTATGTTTCCTTTAGCACTGCAGAATTGTTCTGGTTCCTGCAGTCCCTTATAGATGCCTCAGGTGAGACTTCACTTAATCCTATGTGTTGTCGAAAGGATTGATGTTTGAGGGGTTTCGTTGGCTAATTCATTATAAACCCTAGTATGCCCTCTATGTGCCAACAAATGACCTTTGTCTTTACTTCCTTTATTTTCCCAAGAATTTGATATGCTACCTCAATTATCATGGGGGTCTTCAAATTTCATGTGTTGTTTCAACTACTTTCTTGACCATTTGATGGACAGTTCCAATCTCATTTGTGACTTTGAACGCCTCTTCCTGCAAGGTCTCAAACCTTTGTAATAAATTTCGCTACTCATTTCTCATGTTACTTATTTTTTTCCCAGTTGCACTCTTTCTGGCATCGTATCCATACGTTTAGTGAGTTGTAGTGTGCTCAGGTTGTCGTAGGTCTTTTGGTCCTTCTCCTATGCAATTTGGATTTTTTGCACCACTTCTTTGAGCTCTGCACTTTTTATCAGCATTGTCCATACCTGCATCCCTTTTTCATACAACTTGTTACATTTTGTATCCAATTCCTGTATTTCTTTGGTAGTTAATGCAACTACCTATTCCTTTTCTTTGTGTTCATTCTCTTCCAGTGGAGTTGTTTCCTTCATATGTGATCCTAACTCCACAACCTTTGCCTTGATACCTTGGATGCCCTCACTAATATTTGCTACTTTCCCTTCATTCATTGTTTATATCTTCAAGGATGCCTATGGGAGGTTGTTATTCTACCTCCTATGTGCAGTCCACCAATGCACGGGAGTTGCTTTCAAGGCTACAATTTAGAGCTTGCAATCTGATTTGTTGAGGAATTGTGTCTCAAATTATTTCGAAAAGTCATATATGTTTATTACACCATCAAAATTTTGGGGATCACGTACTTTTGTCCCAATCCAACGTACTATGCAGATAATATGACAGCATTTACTAGTGGATACTTCATGCAATATTTACTACTAATTTTCAAGTGCTTCATCTGAATCTTAGGCACAAGAATTAATACTTTTCCAACTTAATACTATAAAGCCCTGGTAAAAATTCCATGTAAAAAAAAACCAGGATGAATGTGACACTTATTCCAAGTTGAATGTTGGGCAAGATATCCTAGGGGGTGTTCATTTGGTTGTTTATGGCTAAGGAAATTGGCAAAGGCAATGGCTAAGGCTTTGGAAAGGAAAAATGACATTTTTGGCAATATTATTTATGAAAATAATGGAAATTAGGAGAAAAAGGAAGTGAAATGATCTGGATTTAAACAGGAACGCAACAAATTACAGAGATAACTATAAATACAGAGATGCAAAAGAAATAATACTTCATTTCATTACTGTAAAATACTGAAATATGCTTACAAACAAAAATGAAAAATAAACCAGCTAGGGCGACAGTACCTTATCTCTAAGAAGAGATGTGGCGGCTACATGCCTCTGAACTGTGTTACAATGAGGCTCGAAGGCCTATTTATTGTTGAGAAACAATGGAAAACCCTAAACATCCAAAAATCTAACCCTAGAAGATGAAACGCCAAACTGTGGGCCTCGTTTCAGGTAAATTGGTACATCAACTTCCCGGGGTCGTAACTTTGGCATGTGATCTCCATTTGACGCGCACAATATCTCGTTAGAAAGATCTATCCGAGAACTAGACCTTTGGGAAGAGCAACATTGGTATATGACCCATGTCTCTACTGGTTTTCCCCAAAAAACATCGTTTAGGGCCTCAAAAATGGTTCTAGAAGTTCAGGACACAAAAAACTTCTAAAAATAGTAAATTGTGCTACAATTAAGGACAGTGAAAAACTGAAAGAGATAGTTATGGGGGTCCAAGTGGGATAGGTGGGTGGCCACCAACATCCACCTAGATCATTCCTCCCCCCTAGGAAGCAATGGTCCCCATTGCGTTGAGTTCCTCCATCTACTGAACTTGGTCCCTAGTGAGCTATTCTGCAATCTCTGATGTGTCCAGTAATGGTGGGAAGCATGGTTGAGGGCGTTCCACATTGAACACTCGGTGCAAGTGAAGGAATGGGGGAATGTTGTGCTCCAAAGCATTATTTCCCACAGCCTTGTTAATGGTGTAAGGACCAAGTTGGAGTGGTTGGAGCTTCTGATGGGCTCTTGTAAGGCGTTCTTTCTGCATATGCAACCAGACTTTGTTTCCCACCTAAATCTTGTGTGGTACCCCTATGGGTGAGGAGAAGTTGTTCTTATGTTATTTCATGACCGTATCCCTCTATTGTTGTTGTTGCATGGAGGAACCTTTCGCAGGGGTCATGGATGTGGCGACAATCTTCCCCTTACTTTGGGAGCGAACCAGACAGAAAATGAATTTCCTAGTATGGGGGATGAGCTTGCTGCCTTTCTTAGCAGTGATCAAAGAGGTGGCGATAGGTGGGTCTACCTTCGGTATCCTGTATAATGAATTACACAAATAAATAATGACAGCACGAGGCCTTGACTCATACATAGCATGTCGCCTCCACAAGTATGGTTGGCCTAATAATACATTACAAACATCTAGAGGTGCAACATCACACAATACCTCGTCTGTGAAGGGTTTGATGCTGTAGGGCAGGCGGCACTGCTGGCGAACTCGGAGATCTCATCCTTGGTGAAGCCACCTGATACTTTACAGTTGCGGGTGTGGTGTAGTCAGTAGGCCCAACCGCTTCACAACCTCCATTGAAATGAGGTTCTTTTGGCTACCACTGTCGATAATGAATTGCAGCGGTGAACCCTTCACCCACATTTGTGAGTGGAAAAGTCGCTCCCCCTCCTCTGGATCTTCGGGCTCATTCTTCTAGATCTTGGCGGTGGCAACAGTGGCGCTGGGCTCCGCATCAATGATCTTCTTCCCTTTACCATCCCCCTTGTCGGGTTCTGACTTAGGGTCGGAACATGCATCTGATTCAGAAGCCTTCAACTCAGCCACCAACGACTGCTTGGTCCGACACTCACTTGTGTTGTGAGTGGGGCTCTTATGGAACTCACACGACTTTCCTATGTCCTTCTTCGACTTCGTGGTGTTGTTCTTTTCTTGCGGCTTCGACAGGTTGTCTTGGGTCACCCCATCTTGGCTTTGTCCTTTGGTCTTCGAATTCGCAGATCCAAAGTCTTGCTTTTTCTATTTAAACTTCTACTCGATTTTGACAACATATCGGTACGCCGTGCTGAGCGGGGAGATGTTTAGGAACTCCATCTCTTCCTAGATGTATCTGTGTAGGCAACCACGGTATTTGAGTACCAAATGTAGCTCAGAATCCTTGATACCCAACTGTGTGTGAAGGGTATGAAAAATGTTTGTGAACTCTGGCACATCTTGGTCCCTTCCCTGCTGCAGCGTGGTCCACTTTATGTATTTGTCCTCATAGCTTTTGATAGGGTATTATTGCTCCTTGATGGCATCCCGGAAGGAATTCCAAGTGGGTGCGGCTGAAAATAGTGAGCCCGTACTTTAATCCTTCTGCTCGCATTAGGTTTCCCACCAGTGCTTGTCATGGGGGGCTGCTTTGAGAAGAGCGAAAATAATATTTTCCCGACTGGAAAAATCATGAACAGAGAAATAACCTTCTAGCAGATTTAACCTTTTATCTACAGCATCTGTGTCTATCTGACCCTCGAATATGGGGATTTCAAAATTAATTTGTACCTTAAGCGGTGTGGCGTTTCCAGAGTAGCTATTGGAAGCCGATGCGTTGCCTCTGGGTAGCCACTGAAGGATCTAGGCAAATTTGTCCATCATCGCGTTCCTTTGTCACTCGAGGGCTTCTTCGAGCAAGATTTTGATAGGATCTCCTGCCCCCTTGTCTTTCTTATCATCTGTCATGGGAGACCGGCAGGATTTGCAGGGCTGGTCTTGCAAAGGTTCGACCAATTCAAGCCCTAACTCCTTATATCTCGACCTCGTTGGGGACATGCAAAGAAAAACAAAGAAAGAGTAGACCGCTCTGATACCACTGATCCAGATTTAAACAGGAACGCAACAAATTACAAAGATAACCATAAATATAGAGATGCAGCAGAAATAATACTTCATTTCATTACTGTAAAACACTGAAATATGCTTACAAACAGAAATGGAAATAAACCAGCTAGGGCGATGGTAGCTTATCTCTGAGAAGAGATGTGGTGACTACATGCCT
>APFE031340076.1:506791-535419 GCA_000404065.3 Pinus taeda
GAAATAATACTTCATTTCATTAATGTAAATTACTGAAATATGCTTACAAACAGAAATGGAAATAAACCAGCTAGGGCGATGGTAGCTTATCTCTGAGAAGAGATGTGGTGGCTACATGCCTCTGAACTGTGTTGCAATGAAGCTTGAAGGCCTATTTATTGTTGAGAAACAATGGAAAACCCTAAACATCCAAAAATCTAACCCTAGAAGATGAAACGCCAAACTGTGGGCCCCGTTTCGGGTAAATTGGTACATCAACTTCCCGGGGTCGTAACTTTGGCATACGATCTTCGTTTAACGCGCATAATATCTCGTTAGAAAGATCTATCTGAGAACTACAACTTTGGGAAGTGAAACATCGGTCTATGACCCATGTTTCTCCTGGTTTTCCCAAAAAAACGTCGTTTAGGGCCTAAAAAATGGCTCCTGAAGTTCGGGACGTGAAAAACTGCTAAAAATAGTAAATTGTGCTACAGTTAACGAAACTGAAAAACTAAAAGAGACATTTGTGGGGGTCCAAGTGGGATAGGTGGGTGGCCACCAACATCCACCTGGATCATGAAAGTTCACAGGTTGCATGTGAGGAGGAAAATAATGGAAAATGAAGAAAATAGAGGCCTCATTCATAAAAAGGCTTATGAGGATCAGTTGGTAACCTTTTGTTAGTTTAAATTTGGAGCTCTTTGATTATTCTCTCTCTCTCTCATACACTTGGACACTTAGATTTCTTGGAGCACTTTGGCATTGGAGCAAAAAAGGCAAAGAAGGTAAGAGGAAGAAAAGATCAAGCAGGGAAAGCCGAGATCAAGCAGCTACAACACACTTCATTGCAGATATCGACTTGCATGTGTATTTTCCTTGCTAGATTTGGCATGCATGGGATTGCATGTGTTTCTTTTCTTCCATGGCATGGGTTTTCCCTGGTGTGATAGTATTTTCAACCTAACCTTTCTATTTCCTAATAGCTTTGATGAGATAGGTTCTCTCATGCAGTTTATGTGGGATGGTCGGATTGGATTTGAAGTTGAGTGGGGTGGATCTCTGAATTGACAAACACATGGTGGTAGTGGTCCTTGAACCGAACTGAGGATGCACAAATCCATTGGCCTAGTAACCCCCCTAAACCAGACTGTGGGTTGCGGTAAATTCAGATTGTGTGCCTCAATCGGCCTAGGAATCCTTGTCTGTGAATGGAGGGATATACGGTAAATCCAAGCGGTGGATTTTCTCTCTGTTGGGCCTAGAGATTCTGGGATGGAACGCACGGTAAATCCTGGAGAGTATGTCTCGGTGTAGGGCCTAGTGATCCCTGGTTCGAACTATGGGTGTACGGTAAAGCCTGAGAGACTAGGAGGAACTCAAATTCCTCATGGTGTAGGCGGAGAACTCTGGTGGCATCCACATTAATTGGTGTTTTTTATGTGTTTTATGAGTCCCACATTCATGCTTGGAATATGGCACAGGGGTGATTGACTGAAGAGAGACTTGGCTCAGCCAATCTATGGTCGGGTGGAACGTGGTAGTCCCATTATTGGTTGGTTCATTGCATTGATTAATGAGAAATTACTTCCATTGATTTTCATGTGTAAATGTATTGGTGTATATATGGATTTTGATGGTTGATATGTTTATTGTATTTTTTCTCCTATGTATTTTGATGGCAGTAGCTATGTTTGTCTCTCAGAATGTATTTACTTGTATTTGAATGGATATTGTATCTATGACCTAATAAGTTTATAAGGCAACAAATGACATGAGGAAACAATGGTTCATGGCAATTCTCAGATACGTATGAGATCCCTAAACTAAATTATGTTGTTTACACCTATAGGTTACATGTTAACAATATGTTTGATGAAATGCATGACATGGCTAGTAGGGGTCTAGTTAAGGTATTGATCAACTATTTACTTTTGCATCATTTTTTCCCTGTACTTTACTTGATTTTGAGATTTCATTCCATTTTGGGCAGTGGCCTGGGCTTTGGGCCTGAAAAAGTGGGTTAATTCTCGAGGTCGCTGGCACTGAACTGGCAAGTTTGGTCCACAGTCGCTGGTAGGCAGGCCTATGAGAGTGACTTTAGGTCTTTGGTCGCCCTCTTGCCCATACCATGAGAGAGACTATGGCCCAAGAGGTCCAAAACAACATTGGGACCCAAGGACAGGTTGTCTGAGTGGTTGGCTTGTTTCTTGAGGGTTATGTTGATGATGTTAAATGATTTGGTGTTTTGTCGATTCCACTTCCTTAAGGTTACATAGGAGGTCGAATATGATCATAGTAGCCTCTCATCTCATGTTTACCCCGGTTGGCATGGTTATTTGGGTGGATGTGGGAGGAGGGTGTTACAAAGTGATATCAGAGCATGGTTCAACTCTCGCACTGAATGGGTTGAATGTGTTATTCATGCATGCATGTCAGTTGCATGTGTGTCTCTTACACCTATATACTTGTTGCAATTACTTGATGATGGATTAGGGTTGTAGTATGGTTATCATGGAGAATTTGATGTTGATTTCATGAAGAGTAATTGACATGAGTATGTGACTGATTGTATATGGTTATTTTTCGCTTACATGTTGAGTTTATGTCACCTACTTACATCCTTGTTTGTTAGGTTACATTTTGAATATTTTAATTACATGTATCAGTCTTGTAAGTTGATTACAAGAGTTGATCTATCACGTTTGACTACATGTGGTTATGTGTATTTGTAGTTTGTTAGGCATTGCTTATGCATATTGTCAATTGCATGCAGCAATGCGTATAATGGAGTAATGGTTGTTGTCATGCATGAGGTCATAGCATGCATTGTTGATATGGCCTTGCATTGATGACTGGATCCTAATTAGAGTGATGTTTATGTGTTGATACATTTATTTGTGTATGTTTATACGTTGTTATGATTATTTTATACATGTATCACACTAATTTGGTGATCTTGAAAACAAGGTATCCTCCCCGAGCTATACTAAGGTACATTGGTTTATTGTGATTTGATTTATCTAACATATTATGCATTGCAGGAAGAAAGAGATCAAATGGCTAGCAAGGTGGTAGACTACGTAGAATCTCTCTATGCTTCAGATGAGCAGTGTGGTATGGGGCATACTTCTGATTTGGCCGATACACTGAGAAGCTTGAAGGAAGAGATAAGGAGTTGTAAGGCAGATAATGATCAGATCATACAGGCACAAGAGAAGCAAGAAGAGGTCAATGTTATACTTCTTCAAATTTTTATGGACTTGTAGCAACAAGGGTCGCTTTGGATTAGCCATGCACATGAGGATGGAACTAATGGAGCTTATGGTAGCAGATCTCCTGGTAGACACAGGTCGGATAGATATGACACGGTCGGAGATGGCAGGTTGTTGGACACTCAAGAAAGGAGGGGTGATGAGTACAAGTATTATTCTAGTTCTGGTTCTGATAGACATCATGATCGTCGTCAATATCACCCTTATAGGAGGAATGATAGGGGTACTTTCCAGATGAATTCAAGAAAGAAAAACCACCTACTTTTGATGGATATGTGAAGAATCCGGAAGATGCAGAGGCTTGGATACTTGGCATGAAAAAATTCTTTGAGTTTCATGAGTAAACAGATAACATGAAGGCCCGAATAGTTACCTTTAGCTTGAAAGGTAAAGCAGACATCTGGTGGGAATATCTTAAGCGAGTTAGAGACATTAGGACAGGTGACTTGAGTTGGCGGGAATTCAAGAGGCTTTTCAGGAAGAAGTACTTGTCAGAAAGGTACTACAACATCAAGACTAAATAATTATATGAGTTAAATATGGGGTCAATGAAAAACGAAGAGTATATGACCAAGTTTCTTGAGCTATTGAGGTATGTACCGTATCTGAGCCTCGATCACTTGAGGAATTCATTGGGAAACTGAAACATTGCTATGAGAAATCAAAGCGTAAGATTGAATCTCAGCATGGATGGAAAGGAAAAGACAAAGTTAGAGTTAAATGGAAGCCTAAGAGGACAAGGCCTCAACATGCAGATATTAAAGAAAATGCGGCACCGCAAAAGAGATTTAATGCAGCTAGACAGGGACATGGACCACAACAGCAACAACAACATAGAGGTGAGGGCACTAGTTGGTTGGACTGTTGGACATGTGGTGAGGAGCACCTTAGGAGATATTATCTGCAACATCAAGGTGGAAGGCCTAAGATTTACAGTGCACAGGAGGCGCACACTGTTGGGGATGTTTATCAGAGTATTCCACGTATCTATGCAGTAGTGGACAATGGGCAAGAAAAACACCATGCATCTATCATTGAGATGGACGGTAAGCTTTATGATCAAGTTATTTCTATTTTAATTGACCCTGGATCTAATTATAACTATGTTAGTCCTAACTTGGTGGATAAGTGTGGGTTGAATAAGGAGTTGTGTGTAGAGTTGTGGTTAGTGCAGTTGGCTACAGGTACAAAGAGGTGATTTCATCATTGGGTAAGAGCTTGTGCATTTGACTTAAATGGTATGCCTACAACAACACATTTGAATGTGTTAGCGTTGGGTTCATACCATATGTTATTGGACATGGATTGGTTGTATCTACATAGAACCAAGGTTGACTGCTATGACAAATCTATTGAGTGTGTTGATGACAATGGAGAACCAAGAATCTTGTAGGGTAAGAAGAAGGCCACATCAGTTAGGATGGTGACAATTATGCAAGAAAAGCGTAGCCATAGGAAAGGGTGCAAGCTATTTGCAGTACACATTTTTAGTGATAAGGGTAAGGAGGTTGAGGATGCATATGTGTTGAATAGGTACCTAGTGTTGCAACAGTTTCGAGATGTATTCACTGAGGACATTACAGAGTTTCCACCTCATAGGGAGGTAGACTTTTCACTTGAGTTAGTTCCAAGGGAAGCTCTAGCATCATAAGCACCTTACAGGATGAGCACACCTAAGTTGGTTGAGTTAAAGTTATAGCTAAAGGAAATGTTGGACTAGGGATACATTAGGCCAAGTGTATCACATTGGGGCGCACCGGTCTTGTTTGTGAGGAAGAAATATGGTACCCTCAGATTAAGCATTGATTACAGGAAGTTGAACAAAGTGACTATCAAGAACAAATGCCCTTTGTCGAGGATTGATGAATTGTTTGATCAGGTGAAGGAAGCAGCAGTGTTCTCGAAGATTGACTTGAGATCCAGATACCATCAGGTACACATCAAAGAGGAGGACATTTACAAGACTGCATTCAGGACCAGGTATGGGCATTACGAGTTTGTTGTTGTTCCATTTGGCTTAACTAATGCTCCAACCACATTCATGTGTTTGATGAAAAGTGTGTTGCATCCACATTTGGATAAGTTTGTTATTGCATTCATTGAAGATATACTGGTATACTCTAAAAATAAGGAAGATCATGCCAAGCATTTAGCAGCAGTATTGAGGTTGTTGAGAGAGCATCAATTGTATGCTAAGCTCAACAAATGTAGTTTCTCTCAGACTGAGGTACACTACTTGGGACATGTTGTCTCCAAGGAGTGTGTTGTAGTAGATCCAAAGAAGATAAAGGCCATCATGGAGTGTGTAGCTCCTAAGAGTGTGGATGAGGTGATATCTTTCATGGGTCTGGTAGGCTATTATAGGAGGTTCATCAGGAACTTCTCACAAATTTCTTATCCTATCACATCATTGCAGAGGAAAGTTAAGAAGTTCGAATGGACCAAACAGTGTGAGGCTAGCTTTGAGCAACTCAAGCAGTTGTTGATGCATGCACCAGTGCTACAGATTACAGATTCGAGCAAAGAGTTTGTAGTATGTACAAATGTTTGCAAGAAAGGGCTTGGTGGAGTCCTTGTGTAGGATGGACAGGTGGTATGTCATGAGTCCTGAAAACTAAACGAGCATGAACAGAACTACCTGACACATGATCCTGAGTTAGCATCGATTATACACGCCTTGAAGATGTGGAGGGACTATCTTCTTGGTAAACAGTTTGTGCTTATGAGTGATCACATTAGGTTGAGGTATTTGTTTGACCAACCAAATCTAAATGCTAGGCAAGCTAGATGGTTGGCCACGGTCAACGAGTTTGAATTCAAGAGCAGGTACATCAAGGGTAAAGAGAACAGGGTGGTAGATGCTCTTAGCAGACAGGTATAGGTACATCACTTAGGAGCTATGAGCTCCTATGGGACAGACTTATGGGATAAGATCTTGCAAGTAGGACAACAAGATGTCAAGTACATGGAGATTGTGCATAGGTTGTAGGAGGGTGATAGTATAGGTACAGGTACAGGTATAGGTACAAGTACAAGTACAGGTGTAGGTACATGTACATGTAATGGTATAGGTACATGTGGTAGTACAGGTGCAAGTGTTGGTGCACGAGGCGTGGGCTATTGTCTTACAACAGAGGGATTGGTCATGTTTCGAGACAGGATATATGTATCGGATAGCAGTGAGCTCAAGAAGGTGATCTTGAGGGAGCTTCATGTGAAACCTTATTTGAGTCACCTAGGTTATTAGAAGACACTTACAACGATGAAGAGATATTACTATTGGCCGAATATGAAGAGGGATGTAGAAGAGTTTGTCACTAGATGTTTTGCCTGTTAACGAGTGAAAGTAGAGTGTAAACATCCAGGTGAACTGCTACAATCAATTACTATTCCCGAGTGAAAACGGGAGGTCATTTCTAGGGATTTCATCACAGAGTTTCCGAAGACAATGAAGCAGCATGATTCCATCATGGTTATTGTGGATAGGTTAACAAAGGTTGCACACTTTGTTTTGGTGAAGTATACATTCTCATCTAGTGATGTGGCATAGGTATTCATCTGAGACATGCATAGACTACATGGTGTCCCAAAGAAGATTGTGTCAGACAGGGATGCAAAGTTCACTTCTAAGTTTTGGAAGGAGTTATTTATGGGTTTGGGCATTGAGTTGGCCTTCAGCACAGCTTATCATCCGCATACAGATGGACAGACAAAGGGGGTCAACAGGATATTAGAGAACATGCTGAGGATGTATGTGATGCATCAACAGAGGAAGTGAGAAGAGTATCTCCCTTTGGTTGAGTTTCCATACGACAACAATTATTAGGAGTCATTGAGGATGAGCTTTTTTGAGGCATTGTATGGTTGGAGTTGTAACACTCCCATTAGTTGGAGTGATCTGGTTAGCAGAGTATCAATTGGACCATATATGTTGGCATACATGGAACATGAGATGCAAGTGATCAAGAAGAATCTCAAGGCAGCACAGGATATGCAAAAGATTTATGTAGACAGGAATATGTTGTTCAAGGAGTTCCAAGTTGGGGAATAGGTGTACTTGTGCATCAAACCAAAGAAGATCTCCTTATGGATTGGCTCATGTGCCAAGATAGCACCACGGTTTTGTGGACCCTTCATTATCATTGAGAGGATTGGGCCAGTAGCCTATTGACTTGCATTGCCTCCAAAAGTGAAATTCCATGATGTTTTCCATGTATCTTTGCTTAAGAAGTATGTTAAGGATGATGATCATGTGATTGGCTGGTCTATATTGCAGGTGGAACCATATGGATAATTCCAATCGGCACCTCAGTTTATATTGCAGAAAAAGTTTCTCATGCTCCAGAACCAAGCAATCAAGAAAGTTAAAGTGGAATGGAAGCACTTTGGGCCCAATGAAGCTACATGGGAGATGGCAGATTAGATGTGGGCCATGTATCCTTCCTTGTTTGTCGGTTGAGGCAAAGTTGCTTTGATTTGGTGGTCTGGTGATTGCTTATGGTGGTTTGGTAGTTGCTTATGGTGGTTTGGTAGTTACTTTATGGTGGTTTAGTATTTGTTTATGATGGCTTGGTATATGACTCATGGCGGTCTAGTATTTGGTTTACGTTGGTTTAGTATATGCTTTATGGTTATCAATATATTATTTATGATGGTTGATATGCACTATATGATGTTTTGTTATATGCATAGATATGATGTTAGTATATGTTTGATATATGTTTTGGTATGTGGTTTGGCATATGTTTTGATATGTATAACTTTGATGATGTTGCTATATGTACACCCATGTATGGATGTAAATATTGTAATGAGCTATGTTATAAAGCTCCACTATGTTGTATCGGTGTCATGTCATTATGGTTATGTTATCATGTTATTATGTTATCATGTTGTTATGTTGTTATGTTATCATGATGTTATGATTTTATGTGGATTGGCACTCATGGGGATGATCATTGTAAATATCGTAATGAACTGTGTTGTAAAGCTCCACTACGCGATATGTTGTCATGATGTTCTTCTCTTGAGCAGATCTTTCCTTGTAAATATTGCATCGAGCTATGTTATAAAGCTCCATAAGCAGTATGTCTTCTTCAACATGTTGTTGAAGTATATGTGTGATTGAACACCGAGGACGGTGCCCCCCAAGGGGGAGGGTCCTGTAACAGCCCTGATGAAAATTCCGTGTAATAAAAGATAAAATAAAAATAACCACAGATGAATGGGACACTTATTCCAAGCTAAATGTTGGGCAAGACATCCTAGGGGGTGTTCATTTGGTTGTTTATGGCTAAGTAAATTGGAAAAGGCAATGGCTAATGCTTTGGAAAGGCAAAATGGCATTTTTGGCACAATTATTTATGAAAATAATGGAAATTAGGAAAAAAAGGAAGTGAAAGGTTAGAAGTTGCATGTGAGTGTTGAAAAGTGTGCAACAAGAAATGATAAATATAGAAGTGCTAAAAATAGTAGTTTGGACATCAATGTTGGATTGGGCAACATGGAACAAAAAATGGAAGTGCTAAAAATAGAAGTTCTATTTTTAGCAACTCAAGTTGGATTCCTATTTTTAGACAATCCCT
Source organism: Pinus taeda (assembly GCA_000404065.3). Taxonomy (NCBI): domain Eukaryota; kingdom Viridiplantae; phylum Streptophyta; class Pinopsida; order Pinales; family Pinaceae; genus Pinus; species Pinus taeda. The sequence continues at coordinate 515,631 of APFE031340076.1, forward strand.
GGTCTAAAATAGGAAGTAAAATTTGAATTTGGTCTTACCAGCAGTTTGAATATTAATTAATTAATTCTCTATGAGTTAATTAGTTAAGGAAAATCAAACTTGAAGTCTTTGTGAGAACATGCAATAATTTCTCCACTGATTGGGGAATGTGTCCTTGATTTGCTCCACTGATGAGGAATTAAGGATGAGTTCTATATTGAGAGGATTCAGTTGACTTAGTTTAACTTAGTCAAGTTCAGTTAGATTAATTTAACAAGTTGTTAAATTAATGAGATACATTTTGTTGATGCTTGCATGCATGTGACAACTGTTATTTTCAGATAACTGAGTATTCTCTTATGGATAACTGATGCATGTTAGTTCAGACAGAGACCCAGTTGAGATTAGAGAAGGGACAGTGTACTATCAGTTGGATGAATATTTTTCCTATAAAGGAATCTCATCCATGATGAGGATTTATCTCCTTCAGGTTTGTGTAGTTATTTTAGAGGTCAGTGTTGTGTGTGAGGTGAGAATCACATAGGTTGTAGCTGGAGGACCCAGGAAAAACTCTGCATAGAAATAGGAGGCTTGGAGGGCAGAGGAGAAGGTTTGTGAAAAGCATTTGACTGTCTATGAGCAGCAGAGGGATTATACTAAGAGCTGGATAGCTTCCGAGCTAAGGCTTTGTGTAATCCAAACATATTTCCACTTGTATGATAATACAAAGATGGGGTTTTAGGCAGGTGCTTTCCCCAGGTAAATTCTTCTGTGTTATGTGTGATTGATTCCTTCTTATCAGTTATATGTGTTCTTATTGATGTTGCTCATGGTTGATTAAGCATCCGCTAAATTGTTTGTAGAAGTAGATCAAGTGTTTTACTTTAGTACATTGCATTACCAGGTGATCTACAGGTGGGAAATTTCTACAAGGTATCGGAGCTAGGTGATTTTTCGAAAAAGTTCTACATGGTATCAGAGCTAGCTGATTTGTAGAAAAAATCTACAAAATTCTATATTGTATCAGAGCTAGCTGATCTGTAGAAAAATTCTACAAAATTCTATAGTGAGGAGGAAAATGAAAAAAATAGAGGCCTCATTCATAAAAAATATTCTGAGGATCAATTGGTAACCTTCTGTCAGTTTAGCTTTGGAGCTCTTTCATTATTCTCTCTCTCTCTCTCATACTCTTGGACACTTAGATTTTTCTTGGAGCACTTTGGCATTGGAGCAAAAAAGGCAAAGAAGGCAAGAGGAATCAAATATCAAGCAGGGAAATGCGGGATCAAGTAGCTACAACAAGCTTCATTGTAGGTATCGACTTGCATACGTATTTTCCTTGCTAGATTTTGCATGGATGGGATCGCATGTGTTTCTTTTCTACCATGGCATGGGGTTTTTCCAGGTGTGACAGTATTTTCAGCCTAGCCTTGTCATTTCCTAATAGCTTTGATGAGATGGTTTCTCTCATGTGGTTTATGTGGGATGGCCGAATTAGATTCGAAGTTGAGTGGGGTGGATCTCCAAATTAACAAACACATGGTGGTAGTGATCCCTGAACCATACTGAGGATGCATAAAGCCACTGGCCTAGTAACCCCTAAATTGGACTGTGGGTTGTGGTAAAGCCAAATTGTGTGCCTAGAAATCCTTGTTTGGTAATGGCAGGATATACGGTAAAGCCAAGAGGTGGATTTTCTCTCTGTTGGGCCTAGTGATTTCGGGATGGAATGCACAGTAAATCTTGGAGAGTATGTCTCAGTGTAGGGCCTAGTGATCCCTGGATCGGACTGCGGATGCACGGTAAAGCCTGAGAGACTATGAGGCACTCAAATTCCTCACGATGTAGGCAAAGAACTCTGGTGGCATCCACATTGATTGGTTTTTTTGATGTGTTCTATGAGTCCCACATTCATGCTTTGAATATGGCACATGGATGATTGGTTGAAGAGAAACTTGGCTTAACCAATCTATGGTCAGGTGGAACGTCGTAATCCCATCACCGGTTGGTTCATTGCATTGATTAATGAGAAATTACTTCCATTGATTTTCATGTGTAAATGTACTGGTGTATATATGGATTTTGACTGCTAATATGTTTATTGTATTTATGTTCCTATTATGTTGGTTATATTTACATTTTATGGCAGCAGCTATGTTTGGCTCTCGGCATGTTTTTACTTGTATTTGAATGGATATTGTATTTATGACCTAATAAGGAATAAGGCAACAAATGACATGAGGAAACAATGGTTCATGGTGATTCTCATATAAGTATGAGATCCATACACTTAATTATGTTGTTTACACTTGTAGGTTACATGTTGACAATATGTTTGATGAAATGCCTGTCAAGGCTAATAGGGGTCGGGTTAAGGTCTTGATCAACTATTTACTTTCGCATCATTGTTTCCACATAGTTTACTTGATTATGAGCTTTCATTCCTTTCTGGGCAGTGGTCTGGGCTCTGGACCTGAAAAAAGTGGCTTAATTCTCGGGGTTGCTGGCATAGAACTGGTAAGTTTTGTCCACAGTCACTAGCAGGCAAGCCTGTGAGAGCAACTTTAGGTCTCTGGTCGCCCTCTTTCCCATAGAATGAGAGTGACTATGGCGCAAGAGGTCCAAAAAAACAGTGGGACCTAGGGACATGATGTCTAAGTGGTTGACTTGTCTCCTGAGGGTTCTGTTGATGATGTTAAATGACTATGTGTGATGTTCCATCAATTAAACTTCCTTAAGGTTACCTAGGAGGTCGAATTTAATCATAGTATCCTCTCGTCTCATGTTTACCCCGGTTGGCATGGTTACTTGGGTAAATGTGGGAGGAGGGTGTTACAAACACACCATCAATAGTCGAATTAACATAGTTAGTCCTGGGCATAATTACATTATAGAGGTTGTCAAGATCGTTTTTGTTGAATCCTTTCCTCATAGGTTCCACATATTGGTCTCCTTATCTTGGATCTAATGGCACAATAACCTTCAATTTTCCAGACTCAAATATCATTTTCCTCTTTTGCAAGTTGATTGTGAATTGATTATTGAATGGCCAATCGATTCCTAGTAACACAGGGTATGGGTCGGTATCATCCATAATCTCTATGACTTCAAAATCAACAATTCTTCTTGCTCCATCAATGTTGACGTCTACCCTTGTCAGTCTACCAATAGGGAACAACTTGTATTGGTTTGTCAATCTTCGTTGGATAGTTTACCAAGTCAATTTTGGCCTCCCCATCATTTCTCAGGTCTGCTTAGAATATTTACATCTTACCCTAGATCCAAAATAATGTTGTCCATATCATAATCTCCAATTTGTGCGCTAAACATGAATTCTCTATTCATCCTTTTCTTGCAAATAACCTACTTAATTATGTTCCTATGAGTTTGTGCGGTAGGAAATTCCCATTTTTGCACACACTAGTCGATCATTCTATGTAGCTTGTCTAGGGCCACTTCATCCTTCATTAATTCTAAATAATTCTTCAAGAAAATTCTAATTGAGATTACCTCTTTAGTAGTTTCTCTAGGTGAAAACTTGTCATACACTAGTGGCATGTCAAAGACAAGCAAACCTTACTACGCGGTTGAACTTGACGGACCCCATTTGGTTGTATCTAGTTCTCATCTATATTCCTTGTATGTTTCCTTCTCTTCCACCAGATCAAATCTTAGAGTCAGTTCTTTTATTTTTCATACCCATTGATGTGTTTGGTTTCCTTGTGCAACTGCATATGCTCTGGTCCTCGTTCCTCCATGTGTAATTGCTTCAACCTGTGGATAGTATCTACCCATTTTGGCAACTATCATTTCTACATTTTGACCTCTATTCTCATGCCACTTTGTAATAAGCTGAGGATAACCTTTCGTGGAATGATCTAGTTGTTTGCAATATGTACATGCCATGTAGGGGTTAGGGAAATCTCATGTAATGTGTCATAGATGTCCATGATTATAACAATTATCAGACCCCTACCTCTTCCAAATCCTCCTATGCCTCATCCTTGGAATCCTTTTCCTCTTCCCTGCATCCCTTGAACTATACCCTAATTATAATTTCTAGGTTGGTTATAGGTTTGTGCTTATGTTTCAAATCCTTCTACCTACTATACCCTATACGCATTAATAGTGCACCCCCTCATTAAATCCAACGCGTGACAAGTATGGATGTTGTGTCCTACTGACTTGCAAAAGTCATAGAACAATGTTTTAAACGATATTCGGTACTTCCACATCATAGGACAAGTTGTTCGTATATGACCCCATACTCTAAAAAGTTCACACCACAGTCCCCTACCTTGAGCCAAAATATTTGTATCTCCCATAGACATGTATTATGTCAGGTTAGGCATTCATTCCTATGATGTCCTTCTTTCCTGCATATATTACATTGAATTTCCTCACACTTCTCCCTTCCTTTTGCTAGATCCTACAAATATACTATTAAGGTTTCTAGTTGTGATTGAACATGCGCCATTCTTGTATTTTTTTTGCTTCCTACTAGAGATGCTTCCAATTTCATAGCAATTTCCGGGACCTTAGACTGCAATGCAATCTTCTGTTGTGTTAAAGGGATGCGTATATAAGGAAATAATCCTGCAATAAACCTTTCCTTATGTCGTGCATTTGGAATTTCAAATGTCATTCGATATAGCAAGACTTTAAATTTATGATCAAAGTCCCACATTAATTCATTAATGTTCTATTTAATCTCCTTAATATCTATGATACAATAGGATTCTGATTTTGGTTTATGGAATTCTTTTAGGAATGCCTCTCTAATTTCTCCTCCTGGCATAGTAGCCTTATATTTCATAGACCAAGTGAATGCATGATCCTTCAAGGTGGTCTCAAATTGTGCAACCTTCGTCGATTCATCCTGGACTTGCTTGACATTCCATATAGGCTTCACAAACAAAGAGATGTTGTTCGAGATCCATTATCTCAGCGCAATGAAACATAGGCATTCACAATGTAGGATCAACGCTTGACATTTTGTTTTGTGCGGTATTTCTTTGTGATACTCCAAACTGGTTTTTTTGTCCTACTCCTTTTGTCTGACTACTTTCACTACCCTAACTATCCTTATTAGTATCTCTATTGCCTTCACTTACTGAAATTATCTATAGAAATTCATTAGGTGATCTTACCTCTTGGCTTGGATTTGCATGTGGGGTCATGGGTTCGATGCAGGGTATGGCCTTAGTAGGGTCACTGGGATACACTAGTTCTTCTTGTCCTAAGCTAAGCTGATAACTTCTTTATTCTCTCTCTTTTGTTACACATTATTTCACAATCTTTTATGTGTGGTACTCCATCAAACAGATGGTCTACATTGATTTCTTCTTCTTGATCTCTAATTTTATGCAACCAGCTCACAAATAGATAGATCAATGACTTAAAAACCATCCTCTTCGAGGAGGAAAGCTCCTTTACATTACATAAATGAACAATTCTTGGATGATTCAAATGAAAAAACCTCCTTTCTATATATAGGAGTCTAAGGGGCCACAATATAATCAGAGCCGACATAACAATAATAATGTAAGGGCACAACAATAACAATAGTGGGCTTCTATGGGGCGCAATAATAGCAATATGGGGACTACATGGGCACAACAATAACAACATAGGGGCTACACTGACAATAACAATGAGGGAATACACTAGTATTATAGGGACCTAACATCTAACCTATCAATCCTCACTATTTTGTTTCCTTCTTATTCTTTCTATAATTTTTCTTGTTTTCTTTATGTTTATCTCATGTTCCAATATAAGATTTAGATTGTTCACATGATGATGTATTGATGGAAAAAACACTACAAAGTGCAGGAAATGCAGAGCTATTATGCACAAGCCCTCTAACCGTGTCATCTTAATGGTTGGTATGGGATTGGGCATCATGAACATCCTACTCCACAAGGTGATGTCAATTATACAAAATAAAGATTTCCTCCTCTCAAATGTTTTACCGAATGAAAAAGATAAAATGCCTTAGTAAATATAGAGTTGCTTGTGAAAGAAAGGGTGGTGTTAATAATTTTGTTTAGTTACAAAATGGAAAATTTTACTTATGAAATGTCTTTCTAATAAGCTAGATGATGTTTCCAAACAAATCCATAAGGTTATTGTTACGAAATAGCAAAATTAGCATTATATTTCTTCAATAGCACCCCTTGTCGCAGTAACGTAATATCAAATAGATGTGCTTGACAAAGTTATCAAAGATCTACATAAATGTGACAATCCAAAGAAAAAATGAATGTCACTGGAAAGTTCTTCCTCCTTAAAGGTTCAACCATTGTTGTGGATTGGCATATGTGCATTGTCTCAAAATATTAGGGAAGAAAAGAATAATGTAAAACAATTAGGCTCTCTAAATAAAGGAAAATATAAAAACCGTAGATATGTTAAAAATAGATGATAGTTGTATAGTTTTAATTTACAGATATATTAAAAATAGATGATAGTTGTATAGATGATGATGATTTATTTGACCTTATCACTAACTAAGATGAAGTAGAGACATGAAAAAAAATTACATTGCAAAAAATTACTAAAGAAAAAATGATTATAGGAAAAGGAATATTTACACCATTTAAGAAGAAAAGCATAGTGAGACAGTAAATACTATAAATATTCTCACGTAGGTAATCAATAATGAAGAAATTTTGTTGAGATCCATGCCTCTACCAAGAGGAATTTTTTTCCCATGGAAAAATTGCAATTTTATTCAAAGAACAAAAATTACATTTTTGCATATGCTAAAAAGCATTCGATCATACCAACCTATAAGTTGATGCCCAAGAAAACACTTATAAACTAAACATCAATAAAAAAATAAAATTTTGAGCCTAAGTGTGAAGCACTTAGCTACCCTTTTCTCTTTTGCCTTCAACGACACTTCTTTGTCTAAGTCTAAACTCTCAAATGCATGGGATATTTTGATGCCTCACGTCTTCTTTTCAGTGGGGTTCTTCTCATTCCATGACACTAGAACTGTAGTTTCTGCTACTTTTGTACCATTTGAAATTTGAACCATTGTTCCTACCTACTCAACTCAACCATCCACTAGTATTTCTTGTGGATTTTGATCATCCTCGTTTGTAAATTTTTCCATTTTTTCTTCAGCCTCTTCTTCTGAGAGGAGCTACTTTGAGAACTCCCATCCCTTTGGCTTTTGGGGGTTATTTATTTTTCCTTTTTAGATCTTTCTTTGCTTGTGGACACATATTTTGTAAATTTCTTTTTTGAAGGCAGATATAACATCTAAATGTCATGTTTACAAAATCTAAAGGTTGGTTCCACTGAAGGTTGTTATGAATAAGATGAATGTGATCAGGTAAACCTTTACTAAGGCATACCTCTACGTAGATCCTAGAAAAGGTAAAAAATTATTTTGAAGGCCTATCCAGGTCTGCCTTTATGAACTTCCCCAGTGTATTTCCAATTCCTTCTAATACTTGGTGATGCCAAAAAGGGAGGGGGAGTTTATGTAATATAACCCACACCAAGATTTTTGAAACAACCATTGGATTGCTGTCAAAACCTGGAAACCATGGGGTCATAAAAGGGCCCCAAAACCATGAACCCTCTATTAAGGAAAAATCCATATCCTTCATTGTGTCAAATTGTACAATAAAAAATCCTCTTGAGCATAAGAGAATATCACATATTGGAGTCTAGTTGGAGAATACCCACTAATTTAGATCCTCTGATTTGGGCCAAATTATGTTGAATCTAAAAATAATTGCTTGAAATTGGAGAGTGATGAAAAGATCATAAACCTTTGAAAGGTTAACTGCCATAGCTATACCTTGATTCATCTATTCCATGGTGTAAGGTCCAGGGATATTGAGGATTTGATCATATTTCTATTGGGTCTCAATATTTCCTTTTACGAAATCCTTAAACGAAGTTGGTCCCTTTGAATTATTAGTTCCTGAAAATCCTCCTTGCATCCTCAGATTTATGATGATGGTTGAATTTATTTCAATGCCATGGCCTTGCAACGGATTGACATCTTGCAGTAGTTTACTAGCATAAATCAAACTTTGTGACTTCATCAAAATTCCCAACTTATCTTGGATCTTCTGCTTCAAATCTTGCACCGGATCCCTAGCCCGAATCCCTATAAGAACCGATTTCCCATTTGGAGTTTTCACAAAAAATTGGAAGGATATCTCCATATCCAAATTTATTTGATGGCTCTTAATACCAATGGATTTTGGGGTAAGATCCCTTATCTTCAAAGTTTTAAAGGAGCTCCAAGAAAACTCCTCAAGATTAGAATTTTGATTATGTTTTGTTGTCATATCTCTGGAGATATCAAGAAGATATATAAGAGAGATGGATTTATTTAATAAAACCCATATTTGTGGAGCAGATCTCAGTCTGTGAATATCCACAAGGGACAAACCCTACATGGCCCTTTCCATGGCCATCAATCTACCCTTAGTCGACTAAATCCTCATGTCCACAAGCATGACCATGGTTGCATTAACACAGAAGTCAAGAGACCCCATTTTTGTGTGCCATAGCTCTCATACATGCCAAACCATGCTCAAATTTGTGCATGGGAGATCAAACCACCACTCTTTTTTTCTCCAAAAGCATACCTCTACCTTATCTACGGCAAAAAATATTGAACAAACTTTAGGTATCAAAAAGCTTGTAAAATTTTGAACCTTCTCCATCATATCTCTAGTGCATCCATTAGCATAGTTAAACTCTTGATGGAACGATGGCTCTCCTGATCTTTGGTTGCCAAGAGCCTCGAGGTCGAACTGGAGCTTGACAACAATTGAAGATGTGATGCAGATGAAAACCATATCCTCATCTTGGCTCCAAATAACCAGCCACCATGAGGACTTATAACTTTCATGAGTGTTATTATACTATTGATAATCGTTATGCAAATGAAATTTTAAAAATTATTCTGGAAATGGTATAATCGATGAATACTTAGATGATTTATTTGGGAAAATAACCTTATTAATTTGCACCTTTTATATCATTAGGGTTTATTGGAAATTTGAATATGTTAGTGGGATGCTTTTGGTACTGAATTTTGTTGGGAACTCCTCAGTAGAGGACCAACTAATTTGGTCACTGTAGTTATAATGAATCTATTGGAAGCCTTGTAGATAAGAAGAAATATATACAAGCAATTTTTCTTTCATAGTATACCTGTGGCCTTTCCCTCATAAGTGAATATTTTCATTACATGTAATATAAATATGATGGAATGAAGGATTTTACTATGAAGGATTATTATATAAGCAACTATCCTCGTGTTATGGAATAAGTTGCATATCATAAGTTAATTGTTTCTCATGTAAGCCTTGCTTCTATTAGTATTGCATCAATTCATCAAATCATTGAAAGTGTTAATATTAATGCCTACAATAACAAGAAGTTAGAGAAGACCATAGATAGTTTACAAAGGATGATGAATTCAAAGGTATGTTTTCCTCACAAAATAGAAGAGATTTTAGTTACAAAGTACATATTGGGCGTGAGAAAGGATAGAAATGTCAAGGATATTATTGCTCTTATAACATGAAATAGTGCCACAGAAAACAAAGAGATATTGGATTTGGTAGAAAGAAATGTTATTTGAAGTATCAACCCAAAGAAAGGAAGGAAGGAATAATCACCATAAAAGGTTCAATGTTTCAGTTGCGAATAATTTGGTCTTATGCAAATGATTGTTCAGAGAGGAATGAGGCCTCTAATAAAAGCATGGCCTTGCTAGCAGATCCAAGCTTAAGAGTATCTTATTATAACTTATTAGATTTTGATGAATGTCATTCAAGTGAATATATTATATTACTTTTTGAAGAAGAAGTTTTGGCATTTGAATCTAATTCACATGATGATGCTTCATTTCCTATACATAATATCTACATGGCATCAAGTGAGTGAAAAACAAGTGAGCATGGAAAGTATAATAACAAAGAGATATATTGGTTAGCCTGCATTAAGCATTGTCCTTATGATATCCAATCTCTCATACTCTATAATTGGTATTACACATATAGGAATCCATCTAGGGAAATTATCAAGTTATTTTTTTAAGGATAGGAATAGGAAAATTATCCTTAGATATTTTATTGCATTTATCAAAGAAAAAAAAATCTATATATTATTTTCCAATCCTCCAATTGAAATTTACCATAATTAGTCTATTTGTTAGAATTTTTTTATTAATAAGTGCCTCTCTGATAGCGTGAATATTTCCCCACTTGATAGGTTTCATATTTCAACTTGCATATTCAACAATGTATAAGATATGGTCTAGGACATTTATTCTTTATTGAGTTCATTAAACCATACCTTATCACTTCACAAGTTGTCAAGGATCAACAACGATACTAGTGGATAGTTTACCTATCCTATAGATAAATAAAGTATAAGAGATATCATGCCACCTTTTGATGTCTCTATTATGGGTATTGCCACTTGAAAACTTGGGGAAGAACAAATAAGGATAGATCCTTGGTCTACTAAAGAGATAATAATCCCAAAGAAAATCTAGTAGATCAAAATTATAACCTAGACGTAGATGATCCAAATGATGTGTTACTACCGAATGGATAGCATAAGGAATCATGTGGACCCTTCTTCATACATTATATAATATTTGTACATAAAGCTATCGTCATTGGCTTGTAACCATTCAGTTAATAATGTAATGTCCTATTTGTTTTGAGTATTTTCATATCTTTTATAGATATCACTACCTTGAAGGTGTGTTTCAAGGATAAGTGTAGGAAGATTCTCGAGTATGTTTTGTTATGATACTTAAGTGGCATCTTAGATAGTAAAAGTGGATAAATAGTGTCTCCACTAAAACTAGAAAGGGATTATAATAGTGTTTCCACTATGAGAAAGTAAATGAATCGTCTAAATGAAGCCTTCATAAGTAATTTTCTATAGTTCTTTTAAGCCTTTCCTTGGTTTTGTAAAAGGAAGAGTTGTGTTAACTCTTAGGAATCTTTCATTCAAAGCTTGATCCTAAGAAAAAAGAACATGTGATTTCTTGAAGAGAAAAATAGTGAGTTGTGGAGAAGAAGAAGGGTCAAAATATTGAATATTAATGTCATTCTATAATATATTGAAAATTAATGCCATTATATAATATTGTAATTGTTTTATTTAGTAATGTAAGAATCTTTGTTCGTAATAATTATGTGATTATTATCTTCAATGACGTGTTGTGCATGTGTGTGCACACACCCATCGTAAGGTGAAAGTAGTGCATTGTTTTTTACCTTCGGCAAGAAATCCTCCCAAATTAACATGTGTGTGTGTGTACATGTAGAAATTCCTTGTAGATTCAAATTGCCTATGTAATTTGATAAAACAAAAGAGTTGAATCTACTCTACTCATCAGGGGAAACAATTAACCGATAGAGAAATAATGAAGCATAAAAGAGATTGAATTCAATCAACACATCACACAATGATTTCCTAGGGAAAGTCAGAGCTAAAAACCCCTGGTATCTATATATTGCATTAGTCAAAAATATGAGAAGATTATAATGCTTTTCTCAAGCCTGAGAAACCTTTGCACTATCTCTATCTGTCTCACTGCTTCCTAGACAAGCCTTAGACAATACTTAAACCATTTTCTTGCTTTCCCAAGTCCCTATTTCTTTGTGTTGTTTCCTTAGGAATTAGCCCCTATTAATTAGGGAAATTCCTCAATTGGAATTGTGCAATCCATCATAGGCCTTCATATGACTACATGCACCACCTGTATAATTTCGCTGATTATACAACTGATATTACACTACCCTTGAACTCCAATATCAATTGGATAACTCGCAGATCACACATGAAAGAGTTATTTATGGTTGAATTATCAGTTAACTGGTTGAACAAATGAAGCAACACCCCACTGTTAGACCTCCTACTAGTTCCTCCATATGTTGGAACTAGTTTAACTAACTTTAACTCAGTTAAAATGAATTAATTAATTACAACTCAAAATAAACTCAATCGGGTCTCCTATAAAGTAGGAGACACACTACATGACTCAAGTTAGACCCTCAACTCGAATTAACTAAACCAACTAAGTCAAATTCACTTAGTTAACTTGTACAATTTGTCTTGTGATGTGGAATTACAATTTTTCTCCTAATTTAATTCAAGGGAAAATTAAATCAGGATTTTTATTGTTGCATTTTCAACACTCCCTCTCAACAAAAAAGGGATTATCAGATAACCCAATCCTTCCTCTATGGAACTTGAATTTTCCTCTTGACAGTGCCTTAGTCAATAGTCTACATATTGTTCCTCTATAGGAATGTACTCCAACAACATGATTCTCCTCTGCACACGATCTCTAAGATGGTGATATCAGATTTTGATATGTTTGGACCGATCATGAAAAATTGGATTCTCAGAGAGTTTGATACAAATATGATTATCACAGTAAATCACTATAGGACTATCTGCTGACCAAATAAACCAACAAGGATCTTCCTCATCCAAATAGCCTCACAAGTTGCTTGACTAGTAGCCATGTACTCTGCTTCTGTTGAACTGAGTGAAATTGCTCTTTGTTTCCTGTTGTACCAAGAAATTGTTTTTGACCCAATACTGAAGATTTCACCTGATGTGCTCTTCATGTCTGATGTACTCCCTTCCTAATCTGCATCTGTGAAGACTTGAAGCTTCACTACCTCTGTTAGTTTGTACCAAATACCAAACTGAGTGGTGCCTCTAGGGTATCTCAACACATTTTTAGTTTCCTTCTAGTAGAGTTTGGTTGCCTTAACCATTGCTTGATTAAGTTTGTTAACTGCAAAAGACATGTTCGGTCATGTGTTCACCAAGTACATAAGTGAACCCACAAGCCACCTGTAAATAGTAGCCTCCACTACTTCACCTGAAGTAGCATCTTCCTTCCTCTAATTCCCTACTAGAAGAGTCTCCCTGTGTTTGCTACTCTCCATGTGGAACTTCTTCAGTATCTCGTTGGCATACTTTCCATGAGAAACAAATAGTTCCCCATCTCCTTGCCATACTTCCATACCAATGAAATAATTCATGAGCCCCAGGTCCTTCATCTTGAATTCTCTTGCAAGATCCTCTTTGCAAGATTTGACCAACTTCTCATCACTAGTTAGAATTAAATCATCGACATATAATACTATAATCAATAATTTACCTTCAACCACAATATGGTAAAGGTTTGCATCTGCTTCACTTTTGGTGAAGCCCAACCTAGTTAAATAGTTGTCAATCCTAGTGTACGAAGCATGTGGCACTTGTTTCAATCAATACATCGCATGCTTGAGTCTACACACATTTGACTTTCTATTGAAGGTCCCAAATCCTTCCGACTGCTCTATGTACACCACTTCATCAATCATTCTGTTGAGGAAGGTTGTATTCACATCCATTTGATGTATCTTCCCTCCCATCTATGCTGAAAGTGCTAGAATTGATTTGATTGAAGAGTACCTTGCTACTGGAGCAAAGGTCTCCTCGTAATCAATTCTCTCCACCTCAGAGAACCCCTTGGCCACAAATTTGGCCTTGTGTTTCTTGACACTCCCATCTAATGCTTGCTTCACCTTGTAGATCCACCTGGTACATACCAATGACTTGTCCTATGGCCTTGGAACAACTTCTCAAGAATTGCTCCCGATAATGCAGTAATACTCCTCTCCATGGCATCAAACCATATTGGTTTATGCACTTCTTCCTCGAATGAGGATGGCTTAGTCTCTACGCTCGCTCATCAGAGCCATGTAGCCAGTGTACCAATTTGGTTACCTCCTCTGCCTGCGTTGTGATTTGGGTGCTCCCACATTCTCTCTAGCATCATGCATCAATCTTTCAAATTCTTTGGTGCGCTTCCTTCCATCTCTAGATGTCTCTACATGAGTGGGTTCTTCCACTCTTTGCTCCTCTGCTTTTGGCTGCTCCACATCATCCAGAGGTTCTTTTATTGGAGCTAAAATCTCCTCATATACATGTAACTGAAGCTCCCTCTCAAGGGAACATATCATGGCCTTCTCTTCATTGAACTTCACATATCTACAAACAATTGTCATCCTATGAGATGGAAAGTACACCTGATAGTTGTGAGGTGTATCAGTGTACACCACAAATATGCCCAACTCAGCTATTGGCTCTAGCTTTTTCCTTGTATCCTTGGTAACATGACAATAAATTGATGAAACAAAGATCCTAAAGTGTGACACATCTATTTTTTTCCCTAAAAAAGCTTCTTCTAGTGTACTCATTCTGAGAATCTAATGAGGACTCATATTTTTCACATATACAATTGTGTTGAATGCTTCAACCCACAAGTGCAACAATTTACCTTGATCATGTAACATCGCCTGTGTAACTCCCACATACTTATGTTCTTCCTTTCAGCCACTCCATTATGGGGTGTTATTAACTCTCATTGAATGCCTTCTGATGCATAGGATTTATTGAACTCATTCGACACATATTCTCCACCGTTATCACTCCTGAGAGCCTTCACTTTCCTACCTGTGTATTTCTCAACAAATGCTTTAAATTCACAAAAATTTGAGAATGTATGGTCTTTCTTTTGCATGAATAATATCCAATACTTATGTGATAAATCATCTACAAATATCACATAATACGTGTGCTTGGTCATGGAATTTGTCGAGAACAGTCCACACTAGTTAAATATTTCAAGGATCACTTGTGCTCGACTGTCCTTATCATGAAAGGTGGATTTGGTGTACTTCCCCAATGTACACCCCTTGCATGTATCTCGCTGCTCTAGTGCACCCTTGGGAAGTTCTATAGAAATTTTTTGCATGATCTTTAAGGCTCCATGGTGCAAATGGACCAATATTCTAAGCCATAATTCACTGATATCTCGGCTCTGCACCTTCTCTGCTTTTGTGCTCAAAGTAGCACAGTCTTATACATCCAATTTGTAGAGTTTCTTCACCCAAACCCTAATCTACTTCACTTGTCCTGTGGTTATTTGATGAAGTAAATCCTTTCCTTTTCTAAATATCACATCGTAGCCATGGTCTTCCAACACAACTGAAACTAAATTCTTCTTCATACCTGAAACATACTTGACATATTTTAATGTGAGAGGAGAGCCAGACTCCCTCTAAAAAGTAACGTATCAATGTCGTTCGCGCCATACCTTCCATCATCTCCCATCTCGATGTGCATCTAGAGGTCCTTCTCCTCGATTTCACTAAAAAATTCTTTGTTTCCCATCATATGGAATGATGCTCCACTATCCAGATACCACATGCTACCCATCACCGATGTCACCATGCATGCAATGAGGGTGAAATCCAACTTGAATTGTGAAGCTAGAGCTTCACCTATCACTCTTCCTGAGGGATTCCTGTTGGCCTTCTTGTGTAGACACTTTGTGACATAATGTCCCAGCTCATGACAGTGGAAACATTTAATATTCGACAAGTCCTTCTTCTTGCCGCCCTGACTGGAATCCTCTTTGGATTGGGATTTCTTTCATTTCGCTTTCTTTTCCTTCCTATCCAAGGCACATTTCTCCTCATCATTATGCTTGGATGAGGTTCCATCTTTGGTGTTCCACCTTATCTCTTCTTGCACCAAGTTAGACCAAAAACGCTCCCACTTTGGTAGATGCTCCCTCCCATTTACCGAATCCTGGTAGCTATGCCATCTCTTGGGAAGGCCTAGAAGTGCGAGGCTGGCCATATTATCTTCAGTAACTTTAATACCAATGCTCTCAATCTCATCCTGGCATTAGGTGAACCTGCTCAATTGTTGTGGTATTGTGTCTCTCTTCTCCATCTTGATCTTCCGAAGCTTGTCCTTTAGTGCCAACTTCCTGTGGTCACTGTTGTTCTAAAACAAGTCTATCAAGGCTTGTCACACTGCATATGGTGTATCCTTCCCGTGGATATTTGAGAAAATATTATCTCAAACTCCTTCTAGTATGATCCTCCTCGCCTTTTCCACACATTTCTTCCATTCTACCAGATCTTGAACATCGTTAGTTGGAGGCTTAGGAATATAATTGTATATGAATTCCTTTAGCCCGTTGTCTTCCAACATTGCCTCCATCATGTCCTTCCAAGCAATATAATTCGAGCTACCCTCAAGGGCATACTCGAGTCCCAATCCATAGAATGACATCCTGTTGGCTCTGAAGAATGATCTTGCAAATTCGATTTCACCTGCAAAGACAAACTTATATTCTTCTCTTCTAGTGTGATTTCAACTTTGACACCATGTAGAAATTCCTTGTAGATTCAAACAAATTATGTAATTTTCTAAAACAAAAGACTTGAACCTACTCTACTCATCAACGGAAACAATTAATCGATCGAGAAATCGTGAAGCATACAAAAGAAAGAATTCAATCAACACATTACACAATGATTTCCTGGGGAAAGCCATAACTAAAAACCATGCTATCTATATATTTCATTAGTCAGAAAATATGAGAAGATTGCAATGCTTTTATCAAGCCTGAGCAACCTCTACATTATCTTTCTCTATCGCACTGCTACCTAGACAAGCCTTGGCCAATACTTATCTATTTTTTTGCTTCCCCAAGTCCCGATTTCCTTACGTTGTTTCCTTGGGAATTGGACCCTATTAATTAGGGAAATTCCTCAATTGGAATTTCACAATCCATCATAGGCCTTCCTCTGACTGCATGCACCACTTGTACAATTTGGATGATTATACAACTAATAGTACACTGCCCTTGAACTCCAATATCAATTAGGTAACTTTCAGATCACAAATTCATGAGTTATTTATGCTTGAATTATCAGTTAATTGGTTCAACACAGGAAGCAACACCCCACTGTTAGACCTCCTACTAGTTCCTCCATTAGTTGGAACTAGTTTAACTCACTTTAACTCAGTTAAACTAAATCAATTAATTACAACTCAAAATAAACTCAATCAGGGCTCCTATAAAGTAGGATACACTCTACATGACTCAAGTTAGACCCTCAACTCGAATTAACTTAACCAACTAAGTCAAATTAACTTAGTTAACTCGTACAAGTTGTCTTGTGATATGGAGTTAGAATTTTTCTCCTAATTTAATTCAAGGGAAAATTAAATCATGATTTTTCTTATTGCATTTTCAAAAGTACATGTGCATGTACAATGATGTTTATTAATGTCCATTATGATCAACTTTGGTCTAATTAACCTTGAGAAAAATAATGTAACGATTTACTTGGTTTGCTTTAGAATTTTAATTTTCAGCTCAAAAATCTTGAAGAGAAGCATTCTTAAATAACCATATTGATGATAAAAATATTAGGAACATTGGTAATGTAAAAAATATTTTGAAATTGATATATAATGTAGGTGTACACATGACATTACAAGAGAATGTGTTTTTCATCTTCAACCTTCTCAGTGTCACAAATATGGAAAATTCTTCCAACCCACGATCTCGTAGGACCTATCCAATGTCCATTTTTCCTATGGAACTCACGAGAGATTGTTCTTATTTTGCCAACATCAATTTTCTTCTTAACATTTGTTTAAACATAGAGATATTTTTGATATTCTATATTAGGGTTAATTTTCTCCTTATAGTATCTTCAATTTCTCTTATCCTCTAAGACTTTATCACACCACAATTTCTCCATAAACTCATTTGTAATAATATTTTTAGTGTTATTGATATTCTACAAAATGACCTCTTCCTAAATTCCCTAATGATTTAGCCAAGACTAGGCATCATTATGTGAATCCCACTTGAGTTGCAGGTAGTTTGGACTATACATTGAGGTAATTTTAGGAAGGCACTTATCTTCCCTCTTATTTATATTATTCGTGTACATTAGGTACCTAGCCATATCCATGATCTCAGTGGGTGAAAGACATGCAACCTACAAGGAGGATAAGATAGGGTGTATTGCTTTTAATTTTAAGATTATAGGTTATAAAACACTTATGGATTTGCTCGATATTTCTCCACAATTAACTAGAGAGGACACATCCCCAAAATTCATGATCATATAAGATAACATAAGGAAGATATTCTGAAAAAGGATTCTTTTTATTCCATGGTTGAAGGTTTGTTTTATCTTTTTTGTCATGATATAGTTCCAACTAAGCCTTTTATGTATTCTTGTTCCAAGATATTTGTATGAAATCACTTCCTCCAAGATGTTGTTTTCATACATGGAATTATTGTAAGTTATCTTTTGGATTTGATTATCATAACTTTTGTCTTGTTGGTGTTAATATCCATTCCCATTCTAGAGAATAAATTCTTGAGAAGTATTGGTTGTTTGTTGAAATCATAGGAACACCTCACCATAATAGTAATTTCCTAAATATAAATAAGAAGGATGATGACTATTCCAACTAAAGTCACGCTAACGCACCATGCTTCTTCCAAACAACCTGTTAATTTATCAATATATACTCTAAAAGGTTAGGGGAAAGGGGACAAACTTGCTTAACTATAATAATACAATTAATATATTCTAACCAACCTTTAATGTTTCTAAACTTGGCAATAATGTTCTCATACAACCTTATTGCCATATCTCTCAACTTGAAAAGCAATATTTTTCTCTTTTAATCTATTCCGAAGGTTAGTTCTAAGTACTATATCAAATGCTTTTTTCAAATTCAACAAAGTAATAAGTGATATTGGTTTTATTATTCAAACAACCCTCACCAATGATATAGCATAACAAAGTGGCCCATATTTTTTTGCACCATAAACGCACGCATGCCCCTGCTGCTGCTTTGCGTGACCTAGCTGGTTCTCGCCCTGCACGTAGCCGCCTCTCATCGGCCTTCTGCTACTGAGATCCGAGAGCAAATGGATCCTCTAGGTGAGGGTGAACTACCTCTAGATCAAAACCAAGGAAATGAAGATGCAGCCAATGTGTTTGCCTCTCTTATAGTTGCAACAGGACCTCCAAGAATCAGGCCAACAGTAAACAAGTTTGTCAAAAAGCTTGAAGACATCCCACAAATCTCTCTTCCCACTGCCCTCCTACGCAGAGCAGCGATGTATCTTGTTGAACGCGGCTTAGTCGGACAGTTCACTGGGCTATGGCCGTCACCCAAATCGGTTCAAAAATGGGTCAAAAGAAACTAGAGCTCAACCATCAATGGGAAAATCTCAATAAGGTTCTGCGGAAGAGGATACTACACCTTTCATTTTGAACCAAAAGAAGACAGAGATCTAATATTTAGGAATGGTCCATATTTCATGGATACCAGAGGATTATACTTAAATCGATGGACTCCAGACTTCGATCTTGAAATGGATGTACCCAATGCAGTGCCAGTGTGGGTCAGGTTACCTCATCTACCTCTACACTACTGGGGAGATGAGTCAGTAAAGGCCATAGGGAATGCAATAGGGAAATATATAGACAGATGTGAACCGAAGGACAACATGCATGCATGTGCCAGAATATGTGTGGAAGTGGATCTAGGAAAAGGGCTCTTGGAAGCGATAAAGATCAAGGTATACCAATGGACACACATACAACAACTGGATTATGAACAAATTCCATTCAAATGCAAGGTATGTTGTGAATATGGTCATTTTGCAAATAGATGATCTAAAAAAAAAATGAAAGTGTTGAGGAACCAAAAAATAAATGGGAACAAGTTAAAAGGAATAAATCTACCAGCAAGCAACCACCTCCCCCCTAATCATATCCTAGGTCTCAAATGAAACTTCTCCTCCATCTCCTTCCACTCTCATCCCTCCACCCCTCACAAATTCGAACCCCTTTGGGCCCTTGGAAGACTCTCTCGACCCGCCTTCACCCCGATCCCCCCCCCG
>APFE031340076.1:535994-662888 GCA_000404065.3 Pinus taeda
GCATTCCCACAACCCTCTCATCTTGTCCTCCCCCCCTTTAAAACCTCGCTCTCCCCTTCCCCCTCCCTCAGTGGACAATATTTTAACCAGAAACCAATCTAAAGAGACTCTTCAAATCAATGAATACCAAAAAAAAAACAAGCAAAAAATCTAACAAGGAAATAAGGGATGAAGCAGCAGCCAAGGAGATGGCTCTAGACACTCAGCAACCAATGGACCCCTTCCTTGGGAAAAGCTCATGAAATAGCGAAAAATAAAAATATTATACAAAATATATATAAAATAATACAATTTTCAGCAGAGAGGGAAAGGTATCGCACACCATCAAATCAATAAATAATGATAGTGGTCTCTTGGAACTGTTGTGGTCTATGAAAAACTTATAAAGTAAATGCAACAAGAGACATTTTAATGAAAGAAGTGCCAGACATTTTCATGATACAAGAGACCAAAATAAACAGTCAAGAAGCTGGAAAAATGATACAAAAACTAAAAAATTATGAAGGACTAGCGCTAGAGGCAACAAGAGCTTCAGGAGGAATTTGCACCCTTTGGAAAAAAGGGAAATGGGAAATGATAAATCAAAAAATGGATAAGCATTGGATCAAAATTGATCTAAAGGAAATCAGCACAAAGAAAAAAATATAGCCTCATCAACATATACGCTCCAAACCATTACAAGGAAAAAGAACAATGTCAAAATTCAGTGAAAGAAACTCTAACGAAAACTCAAAATGGGAAAATAATTTTGGGAGGTGACCTAAACTTGGTTAGAAATATAGAAGAAAAATTTGGAGGGACCTATCATGCGGATCCGTCAAGAGAAGTTTTGGAAGAAATAACAGAGCAGCACAATTTAATTGACATTCTGCCAAGTAATGGGAAATACACTTGGAGTAATAAGAGAGTGGGCAAGAGTAATATAAAGGAGAGGCTGGACAAAATTTTAGTTCAAGAAAACATAACAGATGAATACATTTCTATGAAGTCCAAAATTATACATACAACGACATCGAACCATAAACCAGTAATAATCATATTAGGCAAAATGGACAATCAAGGTCTTCTTCCTTTTAGATACAACTCAATCTGGGACAGTAATG
This sequence comes from Pinus taeda, assembly GCA_000404065.3. NCBI lineage: Eukaryota > Viridiplantae > Streptophyta > Pinopsida > Pinales > Pinaceae > Pinus > Pinus taeda. The sequence continues at coordinate 537,098 of APFE031340076.1, forward strand.
AAGATTTCATAACTCAAATCAAAGAGGGTTGGGCAAAAAACATTACAGGTTCACCCCATTATGTATGGGAAACAAAATTAAAAAATCTGGGAATAAAGCTAAAAATATGGGCAAGAGAGAATGAAGTTTAAAAAAAAAATAAGAAAAATAGAGCTGCAAAAAAAAAATGGACAACATGCAAGAAGAAAAGGAAAACAAAGAGGATAAAAGCAAGACTACTTGAAAGAAAAGGAATTATTTTGGGAAATATATAGAGAAAACAGAAAATAAGAAGAAGAGCTTAGATTAAAATCTAGATGCCTCTGGCTAAATGCTGGGGACAAAAATACTGCGTTCTTTCACAACACAATGAAAATAAGCAGAGCTAGAAATCAGATAGATCAAATTAAAGTGGATGGCCAAGAAATAAAGGGAGTGAAGGAATTGAAAAAAGCAACTCATAATCACTTCAAAGATCTATTAATAGCAAATTAACAGCCAGCAGATCATGAGGACTTTTTACAATACATTAAAAAAAATAAGTGATGTTCAAAACTCAGAAATAAACAAAGAAATCATTGAAGAAGAAGTGTTGGAAGCAATATGGAGTCTTCATCCAGACAAGGCCCCGAGGCCAGATGGCTTCACAATCGCCTTTTATAGGCAACATTGGAATGTCATAAAATAAGATTTCTTGAGAATGATTAAAAATGTCTTCAAAAAGGTTCCAAGTTAAAAACGAACACGGGCTTTGGGTACTAGGGTTTTGAAAACCCTACGACGGTGCAGTCTGCGCACCTTGCACACCTCCTGCACCTTGCAGAACGATCAGTTGCCAATAACCAAAAACCCGCCTTTGGATCTCCGCCGAGGTAATGGGTTTTTCCCCAGGGGGGGGCCTCAACGCCCTCCCCATCGTCCACTCGTAAGCTTCCAGTGCAATCCAGCTCTCTGACCTCTGAACCAGGGCACGACGGAGAGGACAGTGAAAGCCTTCAGCGGCAACAGAACACAAACAAGTCCACGCATGAGACAGAAGAAGGCAACGGGAAATCGGATGGAAAACCAGAGACAGAGGAAAGGCACAGGATCACATCGAAGACCTGCAAGCCAGTGGCCACTAAAAGGCCCAAGATCGAACTGCCCAGCCACAGGGTTAACAGAAAAATCCAGTTCATGAAGGACCATGCGCTTATTCGAAATTTTATCGGTTTCTGGCCGATGGAAAAGGCATTGCAATGCTGGATCTCAGCCAAATGGAAGCCTAAAGGCCATGCCACCTTGCAACTTGGACCAAAAGGGTTCTTCACAGCGACCTTTATGTGCATAGAAGATAGGAACCGAATCATGGATCAAGGGCCCTACTTCTTCAACTCAACGGGCATGTACCTAAGAGCGCGGGTGGAAAGGTTCAACCCGGATAAGGAGGACCTTAGTTGGGCTCCAGTGTGGATCAAGTTGTACTCGCTTCCAGCGGAGTACTGGGATGAAGACTCTCTCAAGGACATAGGAAATGGGCTGGGGGAGTATGTAAAATCGGCGGAGGAAACGAAGCTGCGCAGATACACATCCTATGCCCGTATTTGTGTCTTCATGCGCTTGGACAAACCTCTCCCGGACTCGGTAAGTCTTCTTCATGATGATTTTGAATGGGTTCAACCCCTAGACTATGAGCATGTTCCTTTTCGCTACCGAAGATGCCATGCTTTGGGTCATCTCTTTAAAGATTGTCCTCTCAATCTCAATTCTGTCAATGATGCACCCTCGGAGAAGACAGATCAAGATGGCTTCACTAAAGTAGCCTCCCGTAAAAGATCTCACAAGAAGCCCCCCTCAGGGAAAAAACCCCTGCAGGATGCCTCCTCCCTTCCTTCAACCAGCAACAGTTTTGAGGTCCTTGTCGATCCCTCAAGCTGACCATCTTCTGCACTCCCCCCCTCCCCCGATCCTACGCCCTCTGCCCCCCCCCCCACCCTGACGGCTTCCCCCCCAGGCCCCGCTCCCCTATTGCCTCCTCGGATTCCCCCAAGATGGCTAGCAAGATCTCCGATGGGAAAGAGAAAGACATGGAAGTTGATGATATTCCCAGTCAATCCATAAGCCCAGCTTTCATTGTAGATGAGGAAAACCAGGTACAACAAATGGAGGAAGAACCTGAGAGCATTGACCTAAATGGTCTTGATATCCTGGCGATGGAGCAATTTTGCAGAAAAAGGGATTATGATAAAATATTAGAGCTCCAGATCAGCGAACTGGAAGTCATCATCTCCAGGGCTTACCAGCAGCAGTAGCTTGGCATCCAACCGGACAGTCATTGGGATGGAGGCTTGCCCCCTAAGGACTCAAAAAAGCAAGGGAGAAGAACAGATCTCTAGCGAACCATTGCACTAAGAAAAATTCTGGTGGAATCAGGCAGGTATGCTAAGTTAACCAAGTACTACAAGCCCACCCACATCAGTGAACCCTGAAGCTGATCTCATGGAATATAAGAGGGCTCAACAGCCCCGGGAAACTCAGATTAATAAAAAACATGATTAAGCAGGAGCAGCCACAAATTTTCTTTCTACAAGAAACAAAGTGTAACAGTATTACTCTCGGGAATATTCTTTCTAGAGCATGGCCAGAATGTCACTCGTTAGCAGTGGACGCCACAGGGGCTTCGGGAGGTTTGGCTATTGCTTGGAGCACTCAAGCGATTGAGCTGACAGACATCCATGCAACACATCACATGTTTCAAGCAACCTTTCACATTGTAGGCACCAATGTGCATGGTCATTTGACCAACGTTTATTTCCCTCAGGTAGCCAGCAAAAAAATAGCAGTTCTTAATACAATGGTAGACCTCAATATCAACAGAGTCCATCCGCTGTGGATTATAGGGGGCGATTATAACATGATAACCAAGATTGAAGAAAAGAAAGGGGTGTGAGCGAGATTGGAGCAGGAGGATGCCCATTTCAAAGATTTCATTCATAACAATGCTCTAATTGACATGCAATTTTGCAATGGTACGCATACATGGAGCAATCGAAGAACTGGACGGCGGCAAATTGCATCCAAACTTGATAGATTCCTCCTCTCTGACAATATAGTGCATCTAGGAGGAGATCTCTCGGCTTCAATTCTCCCATACTCAAGCTCGGATCATTAGTCGATTGCCCTCCAATGGCAAAGACCAGGCGATGTAAAAAGGCGACCTTTTCGCTTTGAGGCTTTTTGGCTCTCACACCCCGTATTCAAAGACTTCATCAAATCAGTATGGACCTCCTTCCCTCCACCAGTTGGTTCAAAAATGTTTCAGTTCCAACAAAAGCTCAAATTCCTCAAGGCCCAAATCAAGAACTAGAACAAAGAGACATTTGGAAACATCTTTCAAGCGCAACAGAATTTAAACAAGGAGATGGCAGAGCTCCAGCAACACATCATCTCAGAAGGACACAACAAGGAAACTCTGGCTCAGGAACAACGCATTCATAACCAATTAGAGGAAAGAAGGAAGCTGGAGAAAATCCTGTGGAGGCAAAAATCTAGGATTAGATGGCTGAAAGAAGGAGAGAGGAACACTAAATTTTTCCATCGAACCACAATTCAGCGAAGGATGCACAATACCATCTCTTTCATTCAGAATCCAGAGGGGGAGAGACTGGAGAATCATGCGGAGATAGAGCAGGAGTTCCTAAGGCACTTCTAGCAGGTTCATCAAGAGCCCCAAGTGGACAGAACACCGGCCATAGAAAAAATCATCACTAATGTGCCCAAAATCATCACAGCAAAGCACAATGAACTCCTCCTACATCCTATCATGCAACAGGAGGTGGACGCATCCATGCATCAACTCAAGGAAGGCAAAGCCCCTGGCCCAGATGGCTTCACCACAACGTTCTTCCACTCTTTTTGGAATCTGATAAAAGAAGAAGTCTGGCTAGTGGTGGAGGAATCGTGTACCCTACACTAGCTTCTTCCCTCCCTCAATTCTACCTTCATGGCACTTATCCCCAAAGAGGAGATCACCAGAACACCGGACAAATTTCAGCCAATAGCACTTTGTAATGTCATATACAAAGTGATATCCAAGGTAATCGCCAACAGGTTGAAACCGCTTCTACCCATGCTCATCTCGCCGGAAAAGTCGGGCTATGTAGAGGGAAGATAGATTCTGGATGGCATCATCCTCTCTCATGGAATCATACACTCCCTCAAGCACTCCAAACAAGCAGGTATGATTCTCAAGCTCGACCTCTCAAAAGCTTTTGATAAGCTCAATTGGATCTATATACAAAAAATGTTATCAGCTTTCGGTTTCTCACCTATGTGGGTGCGATGGGTGATGAGCCTCATATCTTCTTCTTTTTGCTCTATCCTCATTAATGGCATCCCCTCCCGTCCCTTCAGCCCTTCCAGAGGCATTAGACAAGGTGATCCTCTTTCCCCCTTCCTTTTTGCGTTGATGGCGGAAGGCCTGGGATGTCACATCAAGCAAGCCCTCCTCTCCAGGCAGCTCAAAGGTTTATCCATCCACAATCTGCCAGCGATATCTCACCAACAGTTCGTGGATGATAATATGATTTTTGGGTATCCCTCTATTCAGAAGCTTCAGGCACAAGCATCAATAAGGCTAAATCCCAGATCTACTTTTTCCATACCCCCCGTCACCCAATTTGCCATTGCTCGTATCCTGGGCTTCACCATTGACTCCCTTCCCTCCAAATATCTTGGAGCCTCCTTCATAGCCTCCGCCTTAAAGCATGCATCATGGCGCATTCTCCTTGAGAAGCTAGAATCTCGCTTAAATCTCTGGACTCATAGAGCTCTGAACATTGCCAGTCGCTTGGTTTTAATCAAAGCAGTTCTTTAGTCTATGCCTCTTTACCTTTTTTCTATCTTGGCAGCGCCCAAATGGGTAATCAAAAAAATAAAATCCCTTCAGCGTAATTTACTATGGGGCGCCACTGGTACCCACCGCAAATGGGCCTTGGTAAGGTGGACTACAGTCTGTAAGCCTAAAGAAAAAGGAGGCATCGGTCTAAGGGACCCAAGTCACAGCAACTCAATCATGTGCACCAAAATTTGGTGGCAATGGATAATAACACCCAACAAGCCATGGGCAGCCATCTGGACAGCCAAATATGCCAACCTTAGGCCGCCAGAAGACCTGATCAGATACACTCCCACAGTGAAAGGTTCCCTAATCTGGAATGCAACCAAACAACACTACTTAATGATCCAACAACACAGTTTCTGGGAAGTGAGGAATGGACGATCAGCGCAATTCTGGATGGATGCGTGGAATCAGCTACCAAAGCTCCACAATATCCTTGAACAGAATCCACACAGCTATAGGGAAGGGCAGCTACAAGAAGAAGTTTGGCATAATTGGACCCAGGATACAGATCAAGGATACAGACAATGGAAGCATAGCAATCGAATAATTGAGCACGCAGATCACCAAACTCAGCAGCTTCTAGAGAGGGAGCTCCAAAATCGGAAAATCAGATGCTCGGAGGACAAGGAGATCCTTTGTTGGGGATACACTCCTAGGGGAACCTTCACTACAAAAGAGGCCTACAAGCTCATATGCTCGGATCCGGAACCCCTGGATCCCATTTGGAGTCGAATATGGTCATCAGGCATCTGGCCCAAAGTCTCTCTTTTCCTCTGGCTGGTGGGGCACCACAAAATTCTTACCTGGGACAATCTCAGACGCAAAAATTTTCATGGACCATCCAGGTGCATCAACTGTAAAAATCAGGAGGAAACCTTTCAGCACCTCCTCGATTCTTGCTCTCTGGCTAAACAATTGTGGGAAAAAGCTAGCTTCCAATGTCAACGAAATTGCGGAGGATCAGTAGACATCCCCGACTCTCTACGCCAGTGGCACCAGACCCCCTAAAAAAGCGGGATTCTCAATCACCTTTGGAGAATAATTCCTGGTCTCCTCCTCTGGATGGTTTGGAAAGAAAGGAACAAGCGCATATTCAAGGATCAAAGCTCCCCTCCAAAAATCATATGGGGCAATTTTTGCCATAACCTCCAGGAGACCTTGGCGATTGGTAAATGGACGCAGGACGACCTTCCCTCCACTGCTGATGAAAAGGCCATCTGGGCAAATTGGAATTTGAACCTCCAGCTGGGAACATACACCCCCACCACGATGATGCGCAGCAACAGTAGGAAGGACTCTTGGACCCCTCCCCCTAAGAACACAATCAAGCTCAATTTTTATGGCGCCTCCAAGGGCAATCCCGGAAATGCAGGATTTGGGGGTGTTTTCAGAGACTACAAAGGATCTCCAATCCTCATCTACTTTGGGAAGATGGTTGGGACACCAATAACTCGGCAGAGCTGGAAGGGCTTTGGCAAGGGCTCCTCCTATCCAAGGATCTCAACCTCCAGCCCCTGGAAATTGAAGGGGACTCCCAGATTCTCATAAACATGGCCAAACAACTACAAAACGGGACTCGTGCGAGGAAAATTGCTAAAAGTTGGAGGCTTAAGGCCAGGCTGGAGGGCATAGAACACCATCTCCACAACAATCAAGCCATTATATTCAATCATATCAAGCGGGATGGAAACAAGGTTGCTAATCTCCTGGCTAATTTGAGAGTGGAAGCGAGACACACCATGCTTTCTGGCACAATTGACATAATTCAAAATCATGATCATGCCCAGGAAGGCACCAAGCTGGTTCAAAAAGATGCAGCTCCCCCGGATGTGGGTGAATAGAGTCACGAACAACTTGATGGGACGGGGGTGGAGCAAGGCGGCTCAACACCTGCCCACCCTGTACGAGGCGATTAATGTTAAACTGGGGAGGGGAGCCTGGCATGCGAGCCATTATACTCCCCCGTCAAGTGATACAGGGTCTTCATGCGCGTCTGCTATTATGGCGTCCTCCTTCACACGCTGTGACCTGCAAGAGATGGCGGCCACCATCAGTGAGGCAATTATGGTTGGGAACAATCGAGAAGAGACAGGCCGGTATAAGGATGGGCTCGGCCCTGCATTCGCGGTGAAGTTTGGTGAGTTGTTGAGCTGGGCTCATCCCCTCATCTCTGATCATCTCCTAGTTCTCTCTGTTAATCCTGAGCCTGGAGCGGAAACGTTGTGTCTGGTTTTTATTCTAGAGGTTCTAAGGTTTGCTAATTCTCTCCGTGGCTCTGTCCAGGTTTATGGCTCTGCGAGGTGGCCTCTGAGTATATCATTCTTAATTTCAGGCCCCTTGTTCATTTGCCCTATTTTGTGCATAGAATTGGAAAGGGGCGGGTGGGAGACTGAGGAGAACAAGCCCTCTTTTCCCATTTGGTCCTCTCCCATCTCTGTTGATTCTCACGATTTTAGTGTGGTGCTCGACAGTAATCCTTCTGACGTCCTTTTCGGCTCTAGGAGGCAGCCTCTAAGTATATCTTTCTTAATTTTGGGCCCCTTGTTCATTTGCCCTGTTTTGTGCGTTGTTTTGGAAAGGGGCGGGTGCGAGACTGAGGAGAACAAGCCCTCTTGTCTCTTTCGGTCCTCTCCCATCTCTGTTGGTTCTAACGGTTTCAGTGTGGTGCTTGGTAGTAAACCTTCTGTCGCCCTTTCCATAATGGCTCGTCTTCGTCAGAGAATGGGGTGCCGCAGAGGCCAACCCAAGCGCGCCCCTAACGACTCCACTTCAGACTTGCCTGCCACCAGCGAATTGTTCACAGGGCGATATCCAAGCACCCGTAGTGGGCGCGGAAGGTGTCGCGTCTCAAATCAACCTCCGAGGCCTCCTTCTTCGACTGGGTCAACCATTTTCACATTCAACAGCTCTCTTCATCAGCCACGGATTACTGCCCACATCTCCGTGGTGTTTTATGAAACTACGCAATTGGAGGGTTATGATAGTCATACGGGAGGTTCGGGAGCTACTGTTGGTCCTCCCCCTGCATCCCAGCTTGGCATTGGTATGATGCCACAGCATGTTCGAGCTGAACCGGGTGGAGGCATACAGGATACGGAGATGCTTCCTACTGATCCCAGACCTTCTGCTCAGTTCATTGCTCCTGTTGATGATGAACCGGAATTCGGCTTGTGCCGAATTGTGGAGGAACAGCCTGATGAGTAGCCTGCTCCTGCTGAAGGTGGTCTACCTTTTTTTGGTTATGTTTGTGGCAATTCTTAGGCTAGTTTTTTGTTATCTGGGCTATGGGTATCTTCTGGCTTCTGATGTACGGGTCTCCTTGTTTTGTTCTGGATGTATGGGTCTCCATGTGGTGGGTTCAGAACCTGGTCATGTGTTTTTTCCTCTGGAAGGAGGCTTAAGTTATTTTATGGAATGATGGCTCTTATCAGAGCAATGATCTGACTCGGTCACTCTGTAAATATTTTCCCTCTTTCTTAATAGAATTAAGTTTACTCAGCAAAAAATAAATAAATAAATAAAATAAATAAATAAAATAAATAAATAAATAAATGTCTTCAAAAAAAAATGGGAGGAAATACCAAGTCATCTTATCTGGCTCTAATACCAAAGGACTCCAATCCTACAACCTTTAACAGATATAGACCAATATCTCTCTGTAACTCCTACAAAATTATCAAAAAAATAATAGCCAATAGAATCAAGAAAGTTCTCCCTGACATAACCTCTGAAAATCAGGGAGGCTTTGTCCCTAACAGGTAAATCATTAACAATGTGATTGTTGTACAGGAGGCTATCCACACAAGCATACAAAGGAAAGAGAAAGGAATTATAATAAAGCTAGACATGGCTAATGCTTTTGACAGGGTCAGCCACACATATCTAACAACAGTTCTTAAAAAATTTGGGTTCTCTTAAGACATAATAGAGATCATACAGGCATGCATCTCAGCCCCTTGGATAGCGCCTCTAATAAATGGAAGACTAAGCAATTTTTTTCAGAGTTCAAGAGGGTTGAGACAAGGGTGCCCGCTCTCACCATTTCTATATATTATAATGGCTGAAATGCTAAGCACAATATTAGAAAGACAAAGAAGAGAAAAAAACATCACAGGTCTCCAAATTGCAAGGGGAGTCAAAAGTATCAATCACTCCCTTTTTGCTAATGACACCCTTTTATTAGGAGGGGCATCAAGTATAATAGCAAGAAGATTTTAAAAAGTTTTGGATGACTTTCTTCAGGTATCTGAAGGGCTTTTAAACAACTCAAAATGCAGAATATATGGTTGGAACACACCATCAAGAACAATGCAGAGTATCTCACAAATTCTAGAGATTCCAACACAAGCAAGATGGATGCATTTCATCTATCTAGGACTCCCAATGGCTATATATGGAGCAAACAAGTTGAAAAAATGAAAGACAAAATAAAATAATGGGGTATAATGTGGCTCAATATGGCAGGCAGGGTGATTATGATAAAGGCACTACTTTCAGCTCTCCCAATATCTCAGTGTGCAATTATTTTGGCTCCCGCAAGCGCACATAAGTAAATGAAATTAACCATAAGAGGCTTTCTCTGGCAGGGAGGGAAGCAAGAGAGCAAAAATTTCAGTTTGATCAAGTGGGATCAAGTCACATTACCATATGAACAGGGAGGTCTATCTTTTCATCTACCAGGCCTAATGAGCACTGTACTAGGAATGAAAATAATTTGGAGAATGATAACCGGAAAGGAGAGTTGGTGGAAAAAAGCTCTCGCCACAAAATACTTGAATCAAGCCAGAACAAAGTGTTAATTTTAGGTATGTTCTATGCTTAGAACAATTTACTTCAATTTTCACAGTTAGCTCAATATCTTTTCCAAATTAGCAATCACATCAGCATTAAAGTAAACTGTAGATAGAACATAAACATAAATCGCAGAAGACAAGCCAAGACAAGAGGACACAAGATGTGGTGCTAGCCAGGGAAAAACCCCAATGTGGGGAAACCCTTGATCAATTCTTCTTATATGTTCTTCAATAGTTCAGCACAGAGAGAGAGAGATAGTACGTTTACAACATAATTCAACACTTTGACTTATCTAGATAAGAGCATAGATCATCTCTAAGAAGATGATACATGAGATCAGTTGAAGACATGTTGCTTCAACTAATTCTCCAAGGTAACTCATTCACTTATCGTTGTGTTGCATTTCGTCATCATGCTGCACCTCACCGCACTGCACCATGTTGCACCCATCATCACTATGATGCATCTCATCACGCTTCATTAATCATCACTGTACCCATCACTATATTGCATTATGTGCCATTGTTGCACCATGTTGTGATACTGACCTATGTGATGGTTGCATCTTGCTTGCTTGTTGACCCTAACTTGCTTGTTGTCCCTAGCATTCTTGTTGTCCTTTGCATGCTTGCTATTACGTGCTAGTTGTCCCTTGCATGCTGGTTGTAACATTCCATGCTTCGTGTATTTGCTACTAAGTACCATACAACTGTCCCAATGTTAGTTATTTGTCCCTTGCATGCTGCTCTCCTTCGAAGAAATATGCTCTAGATGTTTCGGCAGTTCCCAGCAGTTCTGGCTGTTTCCGACAATTCCGGCAATTCCGACAGTTCCGATAGTTCCAACTTTTCCCGGCAGTTCCGACTATTCCCTGCAGTTCCAGGAGTTCCAGAAATTCTGGCTATTCCTGGCAGTTTTGGCAGTTCCCTGCAGTTCTGGCAGTTCTCGGTAGTTCCGGTAATTCCCAGCAGCGCCGGCAGTTCCAGAAATTCCGACTATTCCTGGCAGTTCCAGCAGTTTCAGCTTTTCTCAACAGTTCCGACAGTTCTAGTAATTCTGACTATTCCCTGCAGTTCCTACAATTCTGGCTTTTCCTGGCAATTTCGGCTTTTTCGGCTATTCCCTGCAGTTCCGGCTTTTCTCGGCAGTTCCAGCAGCTCCGGCTTTTCCTGGTAGTTTCGGTTATTCCCGGCAGTTCAGGCTTCTGCCCTCTGGATTAGGGTAGTGTTATCCCTTAGGATCTCTCCTCCTACTAAAACCCAAAGACAAGTAGAGAGGAAGAGATCCCAAGTGTGTTGAAATGACTTGAAGGCCACCTCTATTTATACTAAAACGTTGAGCACAAGTGGGGTTTATTTGGTTGTTGGCTGACCTTGATGAGTTGTCCCATAACACAAATAAATTCATATCTCCATGAATACTTATCGGAATCAAATGATCTTTAGATCAATCCTACACCTCTTGATGAGAGGATCCAAGAAAAATATTTGCTTCCATTAATAAGATGACCCACATGGAGTTTGGCCCTAGTTTCCAATCTTAACACAAATCTATTGACCAACAGCATCCCTGTGAGACCGTGCACGCAAGTTTGGAAACTTGTGAAAAAAATAATCCCCTCAATCAAGAATTATATATCTAAAACTTTGGGAAATGGGAAAACGGTGTTAATCTGGGATGATAGAATCATGGGAAAAGAGCCCCTAAACCTTCAACTGGACCTCGAAGGCATACAAAGTTGGATGACAGAAATAGGGTTGAACACTCTTCACTCAATGTCAGCATGGGATCAACAAACTTGGCATGAGTGGCAAATCACAACAATCCCTTTAAATTTGAAAGGACAATGGGAGAAATTAAAGCATCATCTCAAAGGGGCAACACCCATAAGTATTGAGGAAGAGGACAATTTTGTTTGGGATCCAAGTGGAGAAGGATACAATGTTAAAATAGGGTACAAAGCACTCCAAGATCATCAAAATAATTAGGAATGAAACCTCTGGAAATTGGCATGGAAGAATGAATGCCTTCCAAAAATAAAAGCATTCATATGGACTCTTCTAAAAGGAAAAATACTAACCACTGAAAATTAAAAAAAAAAAAAGAATTCAAGGTCCCTCCAGGTGCTCCATGTGTCTGAAAAAAGAAGAGTCCATACATCATCTCTTTCTGCACTGTAAGATAGCCAGAGAATGTTGGAAGCAGATTTCAAGTCCGTTGGAAATCAATTTAAATTTCACAAACACTTTCTCAGAGTTTTATAAAGCATGGGAGAAGGCTTACCCCTATTCTACAAAGAACAAGGCTACAATTAAAAGGCTTTCAAATGCCTTCCAGCAATTCTATGTTGCTAGATTTGGCTAACTAGAAATAAAAGCATCTTCAAAGAACAAAAGCCAAGAACAGGTAAAATCTTATCAAAAACTTGGTGTTTAGTTTCAGAAATTTTAAACACTAAGGGGATGTTAGTAGTGGATCACAACAACCTTCAGCAAGAGGAGAGAGATTGGATTGGGAAAGCAGGACCAAAGAAAACTCCTACAACACGAAATTGGAAACTAAGGATAAATGAAAAAGAATTCGAAGAGTGGAAAAAAAAAAAAACAAAATAGATTCAGTCTATTCTTCGATGGGCATCGAAAAACAACCCAGGGAAAGCAGGAGCAGGATGATTGATAAGTGATCCAGATGGGAAAGAGATTGTCACTTACAAATAGGGCCAGGGAGAAACCACAAATAACAAAGCTGAAGCTTACAATTTACTATTAGGCTCAAGGATAAAAAATAAAAAATAAATCAAGATCCTATAATAATAGGATATTCAACTATTGTTATAGAAGCAATGATCAAAATCAAGAATCCCAATAACTCAACTATGAATAGAATCTACAAGAGGATAAGAATGAATCTAAAAGGCTCAGGAATGGTTAGCTTTAAGCATGTTCTGAGAGAACATGACAAAAAGGCTGATAACTTTTCAAATAAAGCAACAGAAAGAGAAGCAGGAAGTATTAAGGAAAATGAAGATATATACTTCAGCTCCATTCCATAGATCAATTCATTCTCCATGAGGAAAGAGTTAAACAATGGAAAAAAGTATGAGGAAAATCAAACCAACTATGAAAGTACATCAGAAGATCATGAGGTAGATATTTTAGCAGTTGTACTCAAATGGAAATCACAGGTGTATATACAGAAAATCCAAAACAAATCTGCCTCTATCCCAAGCCTATAGGCCAAGGAGGATAGAGATCTTCTCTGCATGAATCACGTTGTTATCCATCGTATCACTGTCAATCTTTAAAGAAAATTTGCATTCATAATTGTAAGTATATGCTCATTCACTGCAACAACATTCTTAACTACGTGTTCCTCAATAGGCATAACGCTCTCCACACCATCCTATGTCTTTCTCCCCTAAATCGCAATAGCTCCCTGTTATGTGTTTTCACCTCCTGGTGTGAATCTATTAGTGATTCATCCTCTCTTAGAAATCTTCATCAACTCCCATAGAGACATCATCCATCACACTGTGATTTCTTCATTTCTACCCATTCAGCCATCGCTAAGCTTCCGACAGACATCTCCTCAAATCTGTCTCAGAGCATCTTTTCTATCCCAAATTGGGTGTCATTGTGCCTCCTTTACACTTGGGCGGTGACAGTTTTCTGCAGGTCATAACGTTCTTTAAAGGAAGGACAATCTTCAAAAAACAATGAAGCAGAGAAAAACAACATCAGCAAAAGACAAGATCAAGACAACAACAAGAACAGTAAGAGCACATACAAGAGGAACAGAAGTCTTATTAAAAATATAGCAAAACAGTGAAACAAAATGGAACGCAACCCAATTGAAAGATCTGCAAAAATGATAGATGTCCCACTTGCAAGGAAATAAATTCATGATAAGCAGGTTCAATGATGCCCTTCAGGAACTCAGGACAGAAATGAGGAGGGATATCATTTACAAACAGAGATATATTGAAGCTTAGAAAGCCCAAATACTTGCACTCAAAAAAAAATGTAAGCACCTAGAGGAAGCCATCGCCTATATCAAGTCAACCACTCAGAGCCAGGAAGGAGAAAAATCCGTTCAACAAAGCAAGAAGCACCACTCTCAATAGGAGCAGTTAGTCAATCAATACCGAAAAATCAAATAATAATTTAATGTATTGCAAGTTTATATTACTTTCAGGACAGTATGTAAGGCAATATGCCAGGTTAGACAAAGGAATTAATAGAACATTGGATCTCAAGCATAGAAATAGGGACTGCGCTCCCATTTTCATCTTTCTACTTGAATCCAAACCTCATCAAATGTAATAGGAGCATGCTCCTCTTTTCCTTTTTGCAATATAATCAATATCTGATTGTTTAAAAAAAAAAAAACAAAGTGGCCCATCATTGAATGGCATCTCCTAAATCCAACCTAGTTTTTAACCCTTTTCCTCTACTTTCTAGTCATATGTTGATCTTATTTTATAGAATAATTCCCTATAGCTTGGCTAAAATAGGGTTAATCATAATGGTCCTATAATTAGAGGGATTGTTTTTATCCTTTCCTTCTATAATAGGAACAGTGAGGCTTTGATTCCATGCTTTAAGAAAACTCTACTTGATTGTTAGATTGAAGAGCTTGTGAATGTGAGGAATTAGGATAGGCCCTCCAATTTTTAGAATTTCAACTAGTTATCCTTAAAAGTCCTTAGATCTCCATTTTGTGAGCTTCTTAACCCCAAACTATATGTCTTCTAAAGATAAAACTTATTTCTTTGTAAAAAGGCTTTGAATGTTGTCCATCATGTTAGGGGATTCGTAAATCTTTTTAAGGTAGGAATTATAGTCCCTTAAGGAAATCATATTGTTTTCTCTATTTTATGAGTTAGAATTCACCTTTGTAATTTCTTTGGATCTTAGCTTCAATAGGAGTAAAATCATTTTATTATTTTTATTTATATAATACCTTTTTTTCATTTAATTAGGGCTTTGTACCTATCTATCTTCTCACATTTTAGGGATTTGTTAAATTCATCGCTATGGATCATCTAGCAATCTTACAATATTGATCATATCAATGGTTGGACTTTTTATTTTCCTTTTTACATGACACATTGATAGAGAACTTATTAATGGAAGTAGAGATGGGTTTTATAAAATTATGATAAAGGTCTTCAATATTATCCTTCTTAATGAAAGTAGAGAGGGTTGTTGTAAAAATATAATAGAGGTTTTCAATATTGTCCTTATTTGAAATGAGATTTAATTCCTTGATTAAATCCTTAAAAAAGACAATACTTATTTCTATCAAAGATTGAGTACTTTTGGTTATTAGAAGTCTCTTCTAGTGGGATTTTGTGAATTACAATGTTTAGAGCAAGGGTTAAAGGTTTATGATGTAAGTTTGATTCATGGTCATAAAATATGTAAAAATTTACTTTATGGTTGTATATGGGGACATTAGATATCACACAATATATGGCATCACTGCCAAGCCAATAGATACAAGTCATTTAATTGTATTTTGGCCACTTCATTAAGATGTTGGAAATATTTAAATCTTAAGAACTTTAGAGCTTGATCAACATAGAATCAAACAAATTTACCACCAAGTCTTTAGATTTTATGTTGTATTTACTAGTTAAAAAAGGGATCCTCTTTTGACCACAAAGAATTTGGGATGGACTCATTATTTAAGATAATATCTTGGTTATTGTTATTCTACCATTTAAGTCTCCTAACAAGAGGATACAACTTTCATTTATAAAACTATAAATTCCATGTTTTGATCCATTATAAGGGTACTTTTTATCTAGATTGTTTTCCTCTATAAGGTATAATTAATAGGCACAAAATAACATCGTTGTCTAAAAAAAATAGAATCAACGTCAGAAATCTATGGAAATATCCACCCATATGTATTTATGAAGAGGGTATTTCTTATGAAGCCTAATATGTGGAATGTTCTTCTTTGTGTAACAAGATATCACTCCAATCCCTCTATGATAGGACCTCTTGTTCTATACCAACACAAGATAAATCCTTCTATGTTAGAGAATTAGATTATTCATTTTCCCAAGTTTCAATAAACAATATAATATCAATTTCACTCGAGATTGAAATTAACATAGGACCTTTGCTAACTAGAAAGTTATGATAGTTCTAAGAGATGCAACACAAATTTGTACGCACACGCATGCACACACACACACACACACATGCATAATTACAATTTGCATGTGTTAAGAACAATTTCATCATACCTGCTATTGCATCTGTTGGGTGATTTTTTTAATGTTAAATTCAAAACATAAATATGTCAATCCTAGAGTGTAATCTTAGAGGCACTACATTGTATGTGCAGAGGCTTGGAAACTAATGCTTCTGCTATTTAACTATTGCAATGGGAATCATATCATGTATAATAGGCTTGGTCTCTAGACAACAAAAAAAAGAACACTTTGTTTTTTTAAGAATAACCAAGTTCCTACAGGTTGTCTCAAGTTCTTGTCTTCAACAAATCTTACCTCTATACTTAGCAACAATCTAATAAAAAGGAGTATTGTAGAGGAAACATAGTCAAATTGGTACCTATTGAAGAGCCTTCACATGTCATAGCTCATTAAATAACAACTTATCTACATACATCAATCATACATGTAAAGTTACAATGCATTTGGTTTCCTTCAATGGACAACTCTATTAATCTACTATATATAACAAGAAATATAACTAAAGTGATCATTGGGCATTCCATGTAAAGCCCCCTTTTTTGTCGATTGTAGTCTTTCTCACTCAGGAAATGAGTAAGTTTCCATGGTCAAGAAAGGTTGTAATGCTTCGATTTATCATTTAGTGGTCGATTTCATCCCTACAATATTAATAATGATTTGGAACAAAACACAACCAATCAAGCATTCAAAGAATACAATCCATCACGCCATGATCATTACCACAAATACTGGATCAACAAAACACATTCTAAATCACAATTTTGTAGCTATCTGAGACAAAACAAGCCTAATTGTATATATTGAAGACTATTGTGTTTATTATAACATGTCATATGTCCATAGTGCATAAACAAGGCAGATCAATGTGTCAAAAGCTATAGTTATCAAAGTGAATCGATGTATTAGACAAAATATAAGTAATAAGCCAAATTTGATCGGCATAAAGTTGATCCATGTGAAAACTATATATCAAAGAGTTGATATCAAGAAATAAACTCAGACATCAAATGTTAAAACTGCAGATCTGTGACAACCTCAAAGTAGATATGATCATTACTTGCAAAAACTAGCTAACATGCAGCGTTACATAGAAATACAAGGGTACAAAGAGGTAAAGCTTTTTGTTGTTGGGTCCCTGCCAACCAACAACATTTCCTTAAGAAAATAAATTTAAATCACACCATATATTATATAAAGTGCATAAAATTGATCGAAAACAATCTTATTTTTTAAAAATCCATATATTACATTAACATAAACAAGGGTAGGAGTGCACCCAGTGATCCAAAAAAATCCTATTTACAATATTAAAGCAATTTTCATCCTCATTAACCTAACTCAAAGGCTAAGCTCTATTCTTATACATTACAAAATACTTGGAAATAGTGCTAAGACGCATGACCTCATTTGAGCAAGATGCATGTGGCCTAGTGACCCCTGTACAATTTTAGAGGGATGAAATAACCAAACGCCAAACTTGATATGGTGCAACCACATTCTGGTTCAACAACTCTGATATAAAAAAACTTGGATCCTGTCATATCTTGTTTTGGTTGACCGCCGATGTGGAACACTACCTAAGCACCTATTGTCCACTATGGGTTCAGTCTGACATGTGGAAAAGCATGTCGAGGGTGTCGCCAAAAAGACCTGTGTGCTCGTTTTGAATCTAAGGGCATGCACTTATGCCAAACATGGAGCATGGTTGTAGGAACCTACATGGGTTATAGGACTTGCTTCATAACTTTCACTAGTAGACCTAATTAAGATTGATTCCTTAAATGCATTCAAAACTATATATTTTCAATAATAAATGATGTTTTCCCTTGAAATACCCTTTTGATCATAGTTTTCCATAATTATGCACAAGGGATGAATTTATATGGGCAAAAATGAGGGTTTAATGGGTTCCAAAATGGTAAATTGGTAGTAAGGATATCATTAATTTTGAGCGTTGACATCTCCCCCGGGCTTGAGATTTTGTGTGCCCTTACACAACAAGATTGTAGTTAATATAATTGAATTAATATTGGGTGCTCCTTTTAACAAAATTGGTAAAAAATATAGTGGCCTTGTGATCTGGCTACTTGCAATTATTAATGTTGACATTTTCCCCACCTATCCTCTATGCATCCTTAAGCTTCTCTTGCAAATCCTTATTTCGTATTTGCAGATAAAAGTTCTCTCTATACCATTTCATGACTAATTTAAGATACTTCTCATTCTCCTTATACAACTTGGAAACTTCCTCCTGAAGCTTTGTGTTCTTGGTCTTTAGGATGGAATTTTCCTTCTTCACATGTCTATCAAGAACTTTAAATTCTTCAATTTAAGTTTTGAGCTTTTTAAAATTCTTATTCTTCTTTCTCAACTCCTAAATTGCAAGTGCATTTAGCACAGTAGAGGACATAGTAGGATAGAAATTTGCAACATCTTGAACTAATGGATTAATAGAATCAGTATAAGAAATTGTTATTAGCATCTTGAGTAGAGAAGCCATCGATCCCTTCCTCTTGACAGGTTTATGAATAGTAGATTGAGAAGAAGAGAAAAAAATTGCAAAAGTTTGTTGGTGCATCAAGGTAGTGAATAGAGGGGGATGGACAAGGTTCATATGAAAGCAAAGGAGTTGATTTATTGGGAGAACGAGGAGGGGATGATATACAAGGTTTATAGGGAGATAAAGGCGTTGAACTATTAGGGGATTTGAGAAGTGATATGCAAGGGGCATGAGAAGTTGAGGGAACAACCTATGGCTATGCAAGCGCCTTCTTTCTGATCATACTTTTAGTCACTCTTTTTGAGGCAACAAAAGGTTTTTGATTTAATTTCTTCATCTTCCTAGGATCCTTTTTACAAGGAGCAAAATATTCATCCCCTATAGAATTATCTCCTCCGCCTTTGTCACCATATTTAGGCTTCTCCTCGTCTTTATAAGGAATTTCCTCAAATGCCTTTTCAACATACTCTTTTAGTGCCACATGTGGTACTGGAAGGGGGTTACCAAACGGGTTTCTAATGACAAATGCATCACAATTATCCTCCCTCTTCCTTAATTCACCCATGATTATGATTTTAATGAGTTTGTGATTATAGATTGTGCTTGGCATTCTTAGGGTTTTCCTAGATGCCCTTTTCCATGCAACCTAGACTCTTGAAAAGAAAATAGAAAAAATGATGCATTCACCAATTTTGAAGTGCATAAGTAAATGAATATGATACAAAAAAAGTGATAGCATATCTACCTTCACAAGTCACCACCTTTTGTAGAACAAAGA
Source organism: Pinus taeda (assembly GCA_000404065.3). NCBI lineage: Eukaryota > Viridiplantae > Streptophyta > Pinopsida > Pinales > Pinaceae > Pinus > Pinus taeda. Next base: position 556,260 of record APFE031340076.1, read on the forward strand.
GTAAATTTCTCCATTTTTCCATGATGTAGAAACGCGACACTCCTTGCTTCCAATCTAGCTCTAATTCTTGAGAATTGAACAATTACCCTTAGGTTACCTTCTCTTCCTGCTTTATTTTAAACCAATGCTTACCCCATTGAGAGAGCCCTATGGCTTGAACCACTGAATATTTTGTAACCACCATGACCAAATCACTAATTCGAGCCATATTTCTATCAAATCCCTAGGTGAATTCCATAGCTACAACATCGTCATAGCCTTGAAATTTCTTAAGAAATAGAAGCCATACTGTGGCCTAAAGAATTGGCTTACTAGAATTATACGCAGGAAACCTTTCCAGGGCTGCCAATGACCAAGGTTCCTATCTCACTGGTCCAAGTTTTACCATCCCTTAGAATCTATATCAAGAACTCAATCTCTTTGAGATCTATTGTCAGTCAGGGTGAAGGTAGTTTTACAAGCAGGGTACACAATAGTGTTTGAAATAGAGGATAGGACAGTATTTCAAATGATGGCAAAATAATGTTTCAAATAGGAGGTAAGGTGGCAGGGTGGTCAAATTACGATAAGGCACCATCGATCTAGGGTGCATGCAAACCAATGATGATTGATGTTAGCAAAACAATGATGAGAGGGAACAATGTACATGGATCGAATGGAACATTCAAATGATTACATGAGGTGGTAGAGGAAAAGCATGTTTATAGATATGGGTCTGAAGGTTGAATTGTTAAATCATCTAAGTTTCAAACACATTAAAAACTCTATAAAATAATTGGCTCACCTTGACTACCTTATATCACAACATCCACGTAATCACCATGCAAAACAAACTTGATTTGCATTGTACTGAGTTGTACTTGTGGAAGAATTTGTGCACTTTGAAGCATTAACACTTGGAAGAATCTTTGAATCTTACTATTGAAATAGTAGAAGGCTCGATCTGCTTTGAATAATATAAGAAGACAAATAAAATAACCCAAATCTTGAAAATTAATTTACTAAAAACACAACATGGTCAGTCTTGTAACCTTCATAATGATCATGTAACCATAGCGACAAGATTATGTGCAAATCTGAAAAATCATAAAACTTGTTAAGACTAATAGTGTTGCCTCTGTGTATTTTGTAGATCCATGCAGCCTATGCCTTGAAAATTCCAATCATTGTTAGGCTCAAAAGAAATTTAAGGACCAAATGATGAAAAAAAGAATAAAAAATATGGTCCTTGTATCTGGCTCTGCTTCCTTTTATTGCAATGTACTATTTGTTGTCGATGATGATGCTAAGGCTGCACTGTGCTAGTGATACTAGTGTTGATGTTGATGACAATGGTGATGATGTTGAGAGTGATCAGGATGTTGGTGTTGATGACAATGGTGATGATGTTGAGAGTGACCATGATGTTGATGTCAATGACAATGGTGATGATGTTGAATGATAATGATGTTGACATTGATGACAATGGTGTTGATGTTGGAACTAATATCGATGCAAATGATGATGTTGATAAAAAAAAAAACTACATCAGAGGTTATTGTGATAACTATTATAAAGGAGATGGAAATTGGTCATTTCAAACTCTATATCAGGGAGGTTTTTCATGGAGCTGCTTTACATAACTAGTTGTTTAGATTAAAATAAGACACCAAAAAAGTACCCCTTTATAAAACATACCACTTTCTTTCTAACAGCCAACACCTCCTTTTTATTAGATGAAACACACATTTTTTTGGAAAAATATGGCTACCAATTACTTGGTTTTCAAGCAAACTTCTTGTTCAATTGTGCCAGCAAGCTAGTTTTCACAATTGAACCTAATTTTTTTCTTTACTTTTTATTATATATAAAAAAATTGGAAGATGTGCCCACCAATTCCCTAGTTTTCAAGCAGAATTCCTGTTCAATTGTGCCAGCAAGTTGGTTTTCACTATTGAACCCTTTTTTTCTCTTTGCTTTTTTTTTTACTTTTTATTATATTATATTAAAGAATAATAACATATTAAAATGAAGTTACAACCAGTTGGGGTCCTCCTTGCCTAGCATTTTCAATCTAGAATGTTTCAGAACCTTTTAAACAAATTCTTCCTGATCAACAGGTTGTTGCTATAGTCTCAGTCTATGCCCATTGACTAAAAATGAAGTTCCTTTCCCATCAATGGTTTTAATATTTATAGATCCATTGCATCCTCAACTTCACAATGGTATATCCATCATGTATGGAATTTCCCATTAAATTTTTTGGACTTGGAATCAAAGAGGAGAGCCTAGTCTCCTAGCTTGAACAACTTCCTTTTAATGAATTTGTCATGACATCTACTTATATTTTGTTGGACAAGAATGGTTTGTTGAATAGAATTTTGTTGCATCCCATCCATTTCATTTAGCTTAAGGAGTCTTTGTGTCTATGCCTAAGAGAGATTCATACGTAGGTGAGGTGTAGTCTTATACTTCACTTGGAATTCAATTGGTAACAAAACTTGCTTGCCATACACTAACAGATATGGATTGTGCCAAATTTTATTCCTCCATGTAGTCCTATAGGCCCAAAGGGCCTCAGGAAGTCGATTTTCCCAGTCCTTATGATGCGGTTGCATCGTTTTGGTCAAAATGGCCTTTAAGACTTTCTTGGTTGCATTATTTTGCTCAAAATGGCCTCTGAGGCTTTCTTGGTTGATTCCACTTGCCCATTGGCTTGTGGATAATAAGGTGAAGATTTATGATGAAAAAATTTATATTTTTGTCTAATGGCCTACATAAGCTTTAAGTGAATTTCACTCCTTGATCTATTACAATCGCCCTTGGAACGCCAAAATGAGCGAAAATATCCTCAAATAAAAAATTAACAATTGCATTAGCATGAAAATGATCCTTAGCCTCTACCCACTTAGTAACGTGATATGTACAAACCAAGATATATCTTTTCTTTTTGGATGTTGGAGTAATAGGACCCATGAAATCAAGTGCCCATTTTCAAATGTTTCAATAAGTACCTAGGGTTGCAAAGGCATTTCACGGGATTCTACTAGGCAGCCCATCTATTGATAACTATTTCACTTTCGAGCATACCATATGGCATCCTGAGAGACGTTAGGTCAATAGTATCCCAAATGACATAAATTGTAAGTTGTCCTTTTATCAGTGAAATGTCCCCAACCTGGCTCATTGTGGGAGTCGCTTAATATATCAAACATTTCATCATCTCGTATGCATATTCTAATGATCAAGTCAAGTCTGGTAAGGAAGATATCTCCTCCAACCTAAGAGTAGGAAGCACTGAGTCTGAGAATCTTTTGCTTCTCCCTAGAAGCGAGATGTTGTAGCAGCTTAACTATGGCTAGATAATTGCTTATATCTTCAAACCATGGAGAGTTAGTAGACATAGAAAATAAATGTTCATAAGGAAAAGTGTCATCTACAAAAGTTGTTTATCCTTTATTATGAATTCCAGAAAGGAAATCCACTACAAGATTATCCATTCTAGGTTTACTTAAAATAGTAACATTAGACTCCTATAGTAACAAAAACCACCTACTCACCTTATTATCACTTGGTATTTTTCTAGGTTGTGCATAGGAAAAACCAATGTAACTTCAAAACCATTCTTTAGATTAGAAGTTGAGCCCTCCAATCCAGAGAGGGATCTCTCTTATAACTCAGTCACCCAATATCACCTCAATGACTAGTTACATATTGAAACTCAGTGGCCAAATCTAATGTAACAAGGTTAGCAAGTGTGGTTGGAAAAGCAAGGGAAAGAACCATTGGGCATCGAGTCACAAGTTGATTTTAATAAAGACTTTCAAGATCTATTGGATAAAACAAATAGGGCTCAGTGACCAGATAGATAATGTTTATTTAGACAATTATATAATAAATTTGGTTGGTGGAAACCGGAAACAAACCATTACAACAGAGCATCTCAATGAAGATGAATTCTGCAAATTATACAACTCACATTCAAATATGAAGACTTAGAATTTATGGAATCTACATTGGAAATAAACATCACTTAGAAACTGATTGATAAACATCACACAAGAATCTCTGATATGCAGGCTTCAAATATTTTTGTCTTAAAAATCTTTATTAATCACAATAAATCAGATACACAACCCAAGTCTTTTTTCTCATAAATCCCCAACCCTTATTACATATTTTGCTAGCTTATTTATAAGACATGCGAGGCTATCTACTACAAACATCTAAGGAAACAAATCTTAACAATAAACTTCAAAATAACTATTTGCCAAAGGAAATCTGGAAATAAGCTTTTGAATTTGCATGTAATCCATTAAACTATTGAATTGTTGCCTCATGATCAATTTGGTTTGTTGAGGAAGAAACTCAACATTGCAAGGTATTTCGTTTTTGCTGAAAACACTCCATGAACCTTCTAAAATTGCTCTAAAATGGTTGAAAGGGCGATAAGGAAAACATTGTTGATAGCCACATAATGGATTAGGGAATGTTGTTGTTGAGTCATTTATTTTGCTACGAAACTACTACAACTACTATTCTATTCTAGGAGGCAAGGCTTGCCACCTTTGTCCACATTCATATTCCTTTAGCTGACTATTGCATTTTAAACTGAGGCTACTTGATTAATACATGGATCTGTTAAAGCACCTTTTGAATGTTGAGAAATCTAGGGGCAGCAAATGTAGGTGATTTCTCTTTTATGATAATTATTTGTGAATTATGGGACATAAGATGTAGGTGATTGTCCAGGGGCAAAACCTCTCCAACTTGAGAGGAAAAACCACCATAATTCTTTCTCTTATTATAGACCTTCAATTGAAAAATTCAAGGACCTTTGACTTTTGACCAAGAACCTCCAAGACCTAGTCACATCTTGCTTCTAGCAACTTTGACCTTCCCATCAGCTTCTTTTGCAAATTTGACCTTCCCAGCAGATTCTTCTGCAACTTCGACCTGCCCAACACCTTCTTCTTCAACTTCGACCTTCCTAACAACTTCTTTTTCAACTTCAATATTCTCAGCAATTTCTTCTACATAAACCCTAACCCTTGCACATGGGAGAAACTATGGTGAATTCTTGCTCCTCTCTTCTTCGCTTAGGTAGATTCCCTCTCCTAAAGAATTTGACTTTCAAAATAGTTCCTTTGGATGACCAAACTTCACTTCTGCAACTCAACTTTACTGCAACAACATAAAACCTAATTTATTCATGCGTGTAGAGAGAAGTAGCCTAAAACCAATCTCGAAACTGTGACTTCAATTTCCTCCTTTATCTTCTTCTTTTTTGCACTTCTTCTCTTCCTTATGATCGAACCTGTGTGTGAGTGAGTGTCCTCCAAGTGAGGTCGAGGTCTCCTTTATATAGGCCTTTCTTTGGGTCAAATTACTCTTCTTTAGTCCGACTTGATCATGAGTGTAGGCCGACTTGTAAATAGCAGCATGACTTGGTCTTCAAGGGTTCTTTGACTTGACTTTGACTCAAATAAATTATTTTTATAATATGTAACATGCCCAAATGGGTCTTTCATTCATGACAATGAATCATAAGCCCTAGAAGCTCTCAATGGGAGCTTGAACTATAAAAAAAAATTCCTTGAGCATGAAACCCATGCCTTAAGAACAACAATAATAAATTTATTTTTCTCGCTACATCAAATACATAAAATCATGATTACACATGTCATTATGAAGACCGAACTTAGTTACATATTTCAACACTCCATCTTAAATAGGGAGGTATTCATAATCCATACAAGGTACTTTGACATTCTCAATATGAAGAATTCTTATAAGAAGAGTCGGATTGGAAACCCATATGTGTAGCATAATATCAACCAACATTGTTATATAGCAAGGCCTTGACTAATAGCTCTATCTGTGCACAAGATCATAGCATAATGATGGTGAGATCAATGATTTATATACACTGTCATCATTGTCTCTCAAGGTACATACCCCACCCAGGTGTTCACAGGGTATGTCCTCCCAGGACTATTCTTATCTTGGATTCCTAGTCCTCAAAGAATATCAATCCTCTACGACTACTCTTATCTTGGATTCCCTACCACATCCTCAAAGAGTATCGGATGTCATATGCTTACCCAATCCTCCATTCTTTCATCCCAAGTGAATACAAGAATGATGTGTCTATCTCTCCCTATCAACTAGGGACGACATACTCATTCCTATGAAGAAATTTACCTGTTCCTATAAAAGTAATGTACCCAATATCCCTTTCAACCAGGTACTTGTTCAAGCTCCCACTTAGTTAGGGATTTTCTTTCCAAGTTTCTTCTTTACCATAAACTTGCTTCCAGGTTCCCTATTAATTAGGGACCCATTTCCAGCAACAATTATCTCTTATTTGGTGGAGATCATGAGACCTTTAGCTTCTTGTAGAGCTCCTTCATTCGATGTCATGAATTTCATCTTCGTCGCCTTGTAGGGCATCGGTCACCCATCACTTTCCTTCATGAACCATGTCATTCATGTCATCCTTCCTTTCATCGAAAAGTGATATGCTAGTCCATATCTGGCTTTCCTTCATATAACTACCTTTTCCACATCATGTATCCTTCAAGATCTTCCATCCTTCAACGTGAGTAAACAATTTTATTTCGATAGTCTTGTATTAGCCCATCCAGATATTGTTCAAAAAAAAATCAAATCAAAATTACCTTTTGTGATGGCCCTTCATCATGACATTTGCTTGTTGCAACATCAACATCTTGCATATATATTGACATATCTCCAAGATATTCAATTGTCAAGGGTCTTCTTTCTTTCCAGACTTTCTTAGGGTCTTAATATATTTCCCGAGGTCTTCATATATTTCCCATGGAGATATCATGGCCAATTATTCTAGTCATCGAATGTTGCTTTCCTGTTGTAGGTGACCATAGTTTTATATTTCATGGTCTCTTCTTTTCTTTATTAACATATTTCTTCCCAGGAACTTCCAATCATAGTTCCTTTATCTTTTTCAACCACCTCATATTTCATATCAGGACATATTGTGTTGATTTCATCTAGTCAATATGAGAATCATGCCTTTCAATGCATCTTTCCAACAAAAGAGAACCCTTTCTTTTGATCATACTCATGAGGTATATTATCCATTTATCTGAAACTATATGATGACATGACCTAACTTATCAAACATATACATACATACCTATTTTCTTCTTTTGGTCACCTAGACTTTCTTCAGCGGCTTTCGTTCCTTGATTGAGAGTATTTCAACCATCTCGACATGTTGCATTCCTTTGCCATCATACCATCATTCTTCCAAATAGTGAATCCCATCCAAGGTGGTATTCTCAGCGATACACTTGCTTCTTTAAAAGAGATTAACCTTCTAATGAAGATTCCAATGGGGGATTTGATTATCCTCATCCCGCAAATGCTCCTTTTCTAATGATGTATGATGAGCTCTATACTAGATGACTTCTTTTATAAGTACTACTTATGCTTCTAATGAGGTTACCAAGAGCTACTTCCTTCTGATGATGACTACCACAGCCTTCTACTTCAACTATCTTTCAAGATTATTTTGATGTCATGAGCTCTTGATTACATTGTATGCTATCATTCCATCTCCTAAAATGATGCATCTTGCCATGCTTCTAATTCTTTCTGCTATGAAAGCTATACTTTACAAAACTCGAAAATAACTAGGTGCAGAATATTATCTCAATCATAATAGAGATGTTTTACTTCATCCTTCTTTGATTTCTTATTTTCTGTTTCTTCCACTTCTTTAGTGATATGGGCTTCTTTCCTTCCTATTTTTTTGTTGTCCTTTTGAGTTTGGGACAATCCCTCTTGTAGTGCTCATATTCTTGACATCCATAGCATTGGACCTTGGTCATATTATTCTTCCTTTTTTGAGAACCAATCTTTCAAAGCTTCCCTTTTCTCTTAGCCATGGCATCAAATGCTTATTTTTGCTCATTTGATCCTACATCACTTTTTTTCCTTTAGCTTGGTTTCTTAAATTTTGCATAGTGACCAAAGTTCATTGAATGGGGTAAATTTATTCTTTCCATAGATACTTGATGTAAAGTTGCCCCATTCCTCTGGTAGTGCACTGAGCACTATAGTTGTCATTTCCTTATCAGGCATTATTTCTCCAAACTCTTATAGTTTGTCTCTAATTTCTAACACCCTCATAAAGTTTGAGGTTATTCCTTCTTCTTTTGATATCTTCATCATGTAGACTTCTTGTCTTAATGAGATCACTTCTCCTGCAGTGCTTATGGAGAACAATTCTACAATTTTTTCATATATGTATTTAGATGTTTCCAACTTCGATACATAGGGAATAAGGAGATATTTGATGGATTTTATGAGAATCCTTTATGCCCTTACTTCCCCTTTCATGTATCTTGCAAGTGCTTAATCTTATTCCTTTGGAGGTTTAGTGCTTGAGCCCTTAACATGGTCCACAACTTCATTTTCTATGAGGATCAAATTTTTCCTCTTCTTCCATGCAAGAAATTTGATTCCCCAACCAACTTGTTGCTCTTCTTGCAAAAACATTTTGATAGATTCATATGTGGACATAAAGATACTTACTTGTGAAGATACTCCTTGATGATAATATCTTCAATTTGTTTCCTCCTTGATTTTGGTGATGATATTGATCGTGGAGGATGACTTCTTGACGAAGATGTCTTCCTTCAAAAGTGATCCTTCTTTAAGTTGCCCTTCCTTGACTTGTCACCTTAGCTATGATAAAATGTTGAGAAATCTAGGGGCAGCAAATGTAGGTGATTTATCTTTTATGATAATTGTTTGTGATGTATTTTTACTTTTCTTGATTATCTTCTTTGTTCACTTGATTATTATTAGCATTCTTTTCATCAAACAACTACCAAACCATAAAGAATAATAAGACAATGGAACACAATATGTAGGTGATCAGCCAAGGCCAAAACCTCTCCAACTTGAGAGGAAAACCCACCAGAATTATTTATCTTCTTATATACCTTTAACTGAAAATATCCAAGACCTTTGACCCTTGACCAAAAACCTCCAAGACCAAGTCACACCTTGCTTCTAGAAACTTCAACCTTCCCAACATCTTCTTCTGAAACTTTGACCTTTCCAGTAGCTTCTTCTGTAGCTTTGATCTTTCCAACAGCTTGTTTTGCAACTTCAACCTGCCCAGCAGCTTCTTCTGCAATTTCAACTCACCTAGCAGATTCTTCTGCAAATTCAACCTGCCCAACAACCTCTTCTGCAACTTTGACCTTCTCGGTAGTTTCTTCTGAAGAAACCCTAACCCTTGCATGTGAGAGAAACAATGGTGAATTATTACTCCTATCTTGTTTGCTTAGTTGTATTCTCTCTCCTAAGGAATTCAACTTTCAAAATAGTTCCTTTTGATGACCTAACTTCACCTCTGCAACTCAACTTTACTGCAGCAATGTAAACCCTAATTTCTTCGCATGTGTAGAGAGAAGTAGCCCAAAACCAATCTCAAAACTTCTAATTCTTCTTCTTCCTTTATCTTCTTCTTTTTTACACTTCTTCTCTTCCTTATGAACGAACGTGTGTGTGATTGAGTGTCCTCCAAGTGAGGTCGAGGTCTCGTTTATATAGGCTTTTATTTGGGTTGAATTACTCTTCTTTAGGCCGACTTGTAAATAGTATCAGTACTTGGTCTTGGAGGGTTCTTTGACTTGACTTTTGAATCAAAAAAATATTTTTATAATATGTAACATGCCCAAATGGGTCTTTCATACATGACAATGACTCATAAGCCATAGAAGCTCTCAATGGGAGCTTGACCTATAAAAATAAATTTCCTTGAGCATGAAACCCATGCCTTAAGAGTAACAATAATACATTTATTTTTCTCATTACATCAAATACACAAAATCATGATTACACATGTCATTATGAAGATCAAACCTAGTTACATATTTCATAACTGAAAATCTATTGAAATTGGCCACCTATCATAAAAATCACGCAGATTCTTTTGTTGTTTTTTTTGTTAGTCGTATCGGTTGTGATCTTGATCGAATCCTCAAAGATAATCATGATGTTGTTAAAAATTGAAGGCAGAGTTGACAGAATGCGAGGGTTTCTAGGTATAGTAGCTTATATTCTTATCTTAGTGCAAAGCAGGAAAAAATAGAAAATTTGGGGATTGTTTGGAGTGATGAGGTGTCATATAATAATGTGGATGGAGGGTCGATGTGTCATGAATCCCGATTAAGAAACCACTTCATCGTGATATCCAACTAGCATGGGTGACCACAATTACATTTGGAGTTATCTCATTTTAACACTTGAAACTTGTAGCTATGAATAGTATTTTGTATATCAATATGCCCTTCGCACAATGATTCTTCACGCTCGACGTTTCATGTGTGACTTATCTCTTCTTTGTAATAAAATTTGGACACTTTATGCCTTAACACATGGATGCATTTGACAATTGGTGTTAGCTGCACATTTTTATTTTGTGGTTGATAGGGGTATATCCCACATTGGTGTGGAGATTTTACCTTTTGGTGTGTGTATGTGTGTGTGTGTGTGTGTGTGAGTGAGTCGATAGATGGTAATATCGACACATTGTGCAAATTATATACTCCCCTCTCCCAGTGCCTTGTTTGTGTGTCACCTTGGCATATTGGCTCTTGGTGGTCATTAGTCAGTGGACTTTTGATGATGGACTTAACTCAGAAATTGGGCTTGTATAAATAGCCTAATATTTTTAATAAAAAAGTACAATAACCTTGTATATAAACCCGAGGACACCAAAGACTTTCAAAAATTCCAAAATCAAAATCTTTTTGCAAAAATTTATAATAAAAAAAAAATTATACAGTGCTAACACACCCTACCATTGGTTATAGATTTGTTTCATTAAGTATTTAATGACAGAGCGATCATTATGAAGAAATACCTCATATCCAATGATGCAACGTCTAAATTTATTGATTGCATGAACTAATTCTAAGAAATCATTTACAGTGATTGTGTAGTTTAATTCAGTAGGTGTCACATTTTTATTAATGTAGTAGATGGCATAAGATAATTGATCCTCCTATTGTCCTAGAACTACCCCAAGGGTTGCGTCTAAGGCATCTATGGAGATTTTAAAGGGGAGGGATCAATTTGTTCCTCTTAAGATATGTGCCTTGGTAAGCCTATCTTTGAGCATTTCGAAAGCATATTGACAATAATCATCTTGGAAGCAATCAACATCTTTGGTGAGTAATTTATATAAGGAAGCAGCTATTTTGGAAAAATGTTCTATGAATATCTTGTAATACCAAGCATGAACTAAGAGACTTCTCACCTCTTTTTGGGATTTTGGCACTGGAAATTGTAGAATAACCTCAATGTTTGCAAGGTTATATTCTTGGAATCTAATTAAAAAAATTCCCAAATTTTGTAGGGCTTTAAAAAATGAATCATTATATACAGTCGTCCATAAAAATTTCAACACATCCTTGGGTAAGATTAGAAAAAATAGTTAAACGGCTCTTTGAAAAGTAGTAAGAGCATTACATAAACTGAAGAGTAGTACTCTATATGATCCAGGTGGATGTTGGTGGCCACCCACCTATCCCACTTGGACCCCCACAAGTGTCTCTTTCAGTTTTTCAGTTTCCGTAATTGTAGCACAATTTACTATTTTTAGCAGTTTTTCGGGTCATGAACTTTTGGAGCCGTTTTGAGGCCCTAAACGACGTTTTTTGGGAAATCCGGGAGCAACATGGGTCCATGGACCGATGTTGCTCTTCCCAAAGTTTTAGTGCTCGGATAGGTCTTTCTAACGAAATATTATACGTGTCAAACGAAGATCGAGTGCCAAAGTTATGACCCCAAGAAGTTGATGTACCAACTTACCCAAAACAGGGCCCATAATTTGGCGTTTCATCTTCTAGGGTTAGATTTTGGGATGTTAAGGGTTTTCCATTGTTTCTCAACAATAAATAGGCCTTCGAGCCTCATTATAACACAGTTCAAAGGCATGTAGCCGCCACATCTCTTCTCAGAGATAAGCTACCATCGCCCTAGCTGGTCTATTTCCATTCTATTGTATGCATATTTCAGTTATTTACAGTAGGAATGAAGTATTATTTCACGCATAACAATGTTTATGGTTATCTCGTAATTTGTTGCTTCCTTTAAATCTGGATCAGTGGAACTGAGCTAGATTAAAACAGGAACGTCCCACTGAATCCATATTAAAATAAGAACACAACAAACAACAGGAATAACCATAAAAAGATATGCAGCGATTAATACTTCATGCATACTATAAAATCTGAAATGGCCTACAAACAAAAATGGAAATGACAGCTAGGGCGATGGGACTATCTCTGAGAAGATGTGGTGCTACAATGCCTCTGAACTGTGTTACAATGAGGCTTGAAGGCCTATTTATTGTTGAGAAACAATGGAAAACCCTTAACATCCCAAATCCTAACCCTAGAAGATGAAACGCCAAATTGTGGGCCCCATTTGGGTAAATTGGTACATCAACTTCCTAGGGTTGTAACTTTGGCACCCGATCTTCGTTTGACGCATACAATAGCTCGTTAGAAATATCTATCTGAGCACTACAACTTTGGGAAGAGCAACATTGGACCATGGACCCATGTTGCTCTCAGATTTCCCAAAAAATGTCGTTTAGGGCCTCAAAATGGCTCTGGAAGTTCAAGACCCGAAAAATTGCTAAAAATAGTAAATTGTGCTACAATTACGGAAACTGGAAAACTGAAAGAGACAATTTTGGGGGTCTAAGTGGGATAGGTGGGTGGGGCCACCAACATCCACCTGGATCATTCCTCCCCCGTTAGGAAGCAATGGTCCCCATTGCAATGAGTTCCTCCATCTGCTGAGCTTGGTCCCTGGTGAGTTGTTATGCAATCTCTGATGTGTCCAATAATGGTGGGAAGCATGGTCGAGGGCGGTACACATTGAACACTTGGTGTAGGCGAAGGAATGGAGGAATTTTGTGCTCCAAAGCATTATTTCCCACAGCCTTGGTAATGGTGTAAGGACCATGTCGGCCTGGTCGGAGCTTCTGATGGGCTCTTGTAACGTGTTCTTTCTGCAGATGTAACCAGACTTTGTTGCCCACCTGAAGCTTGCGTGGTACCCTTGTGGGTGAGGAGAAGTTATTCCTATGTTATGTCATGACCGTATCCCTTTTTTGTTGCTGCTGCGTGGAGGAACCCTTCGCAGGGGTCATGGATGTGGCTACGATCTTCCCCTTACTTTGGGAGTGAACCAGACAGAAAATAAGTTTCCTAGTCTATGAGATGAGCTTGTTGCCTTTCTTAGTAGTGATCAAAGAAGTGGGGGTAGGTGGGGCTACCTCCGGTATTCTGTATAATGAATTACCCAAAGAAATAATAACAGCACGAGGCCTTGACTCATACATAACATGTCGCCTCCACAAGTACGGTTGGCCTAATAATACATCGAAAACATCCAGAGGTGTAACATCACACAATACCTCATCTGTGAAGGGCTTGATGCTGTAGGGAAGGCGGCATTACTGGTGGACTCGAAGATCTCGTCCTTCGTGAAGCCACCCGATACTGTACGGTTGGGGGTGTGGTGTAGTCGGTAGGCCCAACCACTTCATGACCTCTACAGAAATGAGGTTCTCTTGGCTGCCACTGTCGACAATGAATTGCAACGGCAAACCCTTCACCCACATCTGTGAGTGGAAAAGACACTCTCCCTCCTCTGGATCTTCGGGCTCATTCTTTTGGATCTTGGTGGTGGCAATAGTGACATTGGGCTCTGCATCAATGATCTACTTCCCTTGGCCATTCCCCTTGTCGGGTTCTGACTCGAGGTCAGAACATGCATCTGATTTTGAAGCCTTCAACTCGACCACTAGTGACTGCTTGGTCCGACACTCACTTGTGTTGTGAGAGGGGCTCTTGTGGAACTCACACCACTTTCTGTGTCCTTCTTCGACTTCGTGGTGTTGTTCTTTTCTTGTGGCTTCGATGGGTTGTCTTGGGTCACCCCGCCTTGGCTTTGTCCTTTGGTCTTAGGATTTGCAGATCCAAAGTCTCGCTTCTTCTGTTTAAGCTTCTGCTCGATCTTGACGGCATATCGGTATGCCGTGCCGAGAGAGGAGATGTTCAGGAACTCCATCTCTTCCTGGATGTATCTATGGAGGCAGCCACAGTATTTGAGTACCAGATGCAGCTCAGAATCTTTGATACCTAACTGTGTGCGAAGGGTATGGAAAATGTTTGTGAACTCTGGCACATCTTGGTCCCTTCCCTGTCACAGCGTGGTCCACTTGATGTATTTGTCCTCATAGCTCTTAACAAGGTAGTACTACTCCTTGATGGCATACTGGAAGGAATTCCAAGTGGGTGCGACTGAGAACAGTGAGTCTGTACTTTCATCCTTCTACTCACAGTAGGGTTCCCACCAGTCCTTGACATGGGGGGCTGCTTTTAGAAGAGCAAAAACAATATTTTCCCGACTCGAAAATTCATGAACAGAAAAATACCACTGATTCGGATTTAAACAGGAACGCAATAAAATACAGAGATAACCATAAACACAGCTATGCAGTGGAAATAATAATTCATTTCATTACTGTAAAATACTGAAATATGCTTACAAACAGCAATGGAAATAAACCCAAAACCTAACCCTAGAAGACGAAACGCCAAATTGTGGGCCTCGTTTTGGGTAAGTTGGTACATCAACTTCCCGGGGTCGTAACTTTGGCACTCGATCTTCGTTTGACGCATACAATAGCTCATTAGAAAGATCTATCCAAGCACTACAACTTTGAAAAGAGCAACAATGATCAATCGACCCATGTTGCTCCCAGATTTCCCAAAAAACATCGTTTAAGGCCTCAAAACAGCTCTGGAAGTTCAAGACCCGAAAAAATGCTAAAAATAGTAAATTGTGCTACAATTACGGAAACTGAAAAACTGAAATAGACAGTTGTGGGGGTCCAAATGGGATAGGTGGGTGGCCACCAAAATCCACCTGGATCACTATAAGTGTATGTCCTCCACACGCATGTAAAAGTTGTTGGATCCTAATCTTATGGTGTTATCTGTGTTTGGTTATATCCGTTGAAACAGTCAAGAAAGGAGAAATATTTCTTACTAGAAACTGTGTCAAAAACTTTACTGATGAAGGGGTGAGGGAAATAGTCCACACAAATTTTCCACTATTCATTTTTCTTAGGGACTATCATGAGGCAAGAGACCGACTAACTATCAAATATCGGATAAATGAAGTTGCCATTTATAACTTTTTGCAATTATTTCTTGATAACTTCTCTAAGGGTTGGGTTCATTTGTCTCTAAGGTTTCCTAACAAGTCATACACCCTCCTGAATATAAATATAGTGCATACAAGTTTTAGGGGAGATTCCCTTCATGTCCTAATAGCTCCAGGAAAAAGCATTGGTGTGTTTCTGCAATATTCTAACTACCTCATCTCGTTGAGATGCATCCAACTAAGAATTTATATACAAATATTTGCTTGGAATAACCTCAACAAGAGTGGTGTTAGATTATGGTAATTATATGGCTAATATAGTGTTTTGTAGTGATGAAGAGGTGCTTGGGTTACAATTTTATTGAAAACTAGGGCTTAAAATATGATCTAATGGATCTGGATTTTGTAAGGATTCTAGATTGACAAGAAAATCATGAACCCAACTCTCTTCAGTGTATTGTTTAAATTGTACAATTTGGTCAATAGAAGAAATTGATTGAGCATTCTCTTCATCATTATTAATATGATCAAGCCATAGGGTTTCTTCAATTTATTGAAAGGATTTGGTAAGGGGGTATAAGGTCAATTTATTTATTGATTCCCCATGTGAAATGAGTATATCTTTGAAGTGACAACAATTGTAGGCATCGGCAATAACTAAGCATGGTTGTCCCCCTGAATGGTTTTTAGGCTGCAAGACTAGAAAATCTGTAGCATACTCCAAAGAATCTAATGAGATGATTACATGATCCAATACAACCTTGGGATATATTTTGGATATGTCAGATAATTCTAGAATTGTGGATGTATAATGAAGGTTTGACAATTGCAATTGTTCCACGGTTTATCTTGTCATTACATTAACTAGGGCTCTTAGATCTGTAAAAATGTTTGGAACAAGGGTATTTTTAATGTGTACCGAAATATCAAGGTTGTGAGGATACATATGCTTTTCCATAAGAGCTCGTCCTGACATCAAGTTAGTTGCTTTCCCAACAAATTGAATAGTTTGTGGCTCAATATTCTTCCTCCATGTTTTTTAAGGAAAATATCCCAATAGTCTTAGCATAAATAGGAATATCCTTAATAGCTTGTAACAAGGGGACTCTAAATTTGGCAGAGACTCTAAATTTGGAGAAATTTGGCTATTTATTGAATCATTGTTTGTTTGGGAGTTTCCTCCCTCGTTTCTTCTTTGATGATAACATGAGAATTAACAGTCTTCCCTAACCTAAGTTGGATATCTTGGTACCCAACTAGCGGGATCAAATATGTAGGGAAGGGGGGAAATTTAACATTAAAAACATGTTGAGTTGTCTTATTATTATTAGGGTTATCTTTCAACTGAGTAGGCAATTATTTAGGTTGTGGAGGTTGGGCAGGTGGTGGGTGTGGTAGTTGCAATTATTGTGGTGGTGTAGTTAATTAAGGTTGTTGAGTTTGAAGATAAGTTGAAAATGAATATTGGAATGGTGTAAAGTATTGTTATTGTGGTGATAAGGGATAAGAAAAAACAGGCATATTATTATAAGGATGCCCTCACCATCCATGTTTCCATGAATGATCTTGAACATGTTGTGGAAAATATGTTTGCCAAGGCATAAGGGGGCTCATAAACTAAGACAAATGTTGATGTCCAAAAAAATGATGATAATATTAAGGCATATGATCTGAATTTATACCTAAAGGTCTAGTTTTCCAAGGTTTCTTCAGTGTTAGAGCATTCAATTGCATTGCTACATGATTTTCTCCATGGTAAATCATCTTAAGACCAGGTAAAGATGGGAATTTTTCCATTGTATGTTCACCTGCACAAATAACACATATATTAATAGCATCTAAATGGAATTCTCACAAAGAGTGTTTTCTACCTACACTTTAAAATTTTCTAATAAATGTTCAACTCATGCATGGTTACACCACTCATTGCGAGATTTGGGTTTTTTAGGGAGAGCATCCCTACTCCCTCTACCAAATATTTCTTGGCTACAAGAGTACTTCCTGCACAGGTCACAAATCTGTTCAAAACGAAATTGAGAAACATCCCCAAATCCCGTTATATTTAATACATTTAGGGACTCATCTAAAACACCCCTTAAGAAATAGTCCCAATGGTGTCTTGATTGATTTTATGTTGTTTAGATCATTGGAGATTATATATAAATGGTTTAAGGTGATCTTCAAGGCTCTCATCCTCTCTTTGTGTAATCTTGAAAATTTCGTCCCTTAAGTGTCTAGCTTTGCAATACTCCTAGTACTTTTGAAGAAAAGTTGTATGCATTCTATCCCAAGTTGTAATAGTGTCCCCCCCCCCAACCCCTTGAACCAGAACAAGGTTGCATCCTTAAGAGTGGTTAGGAACAAATTAAGTTTTTGGGTGTTTATAGAATAGTCATATCTCCTACACAATATATCAAACTCAAATAGAAAAGCATTAGGATCTTCATTGCTCTTACCATAAAAATGTGGTGGTATTGAAGAGGGAATATTCTTCATGTAGACCACCACATCTAGATCCATAATAGGGAATCCAAAGGTTACCTCTTCCTCTACCTATGTTCCTTCTACAAATACTTCTCCTTATCCTTCTACCATCTTTCCACTTCCAAGCAAACTAAACTCAATATCCATAGGGAATTAAATCACTTGGTCAGGTTTGTGACTAGCTTTTGACTTTGTCTTTGGTTTCAATTCCCCAACTAGAGTAGATTCCCATGTAAATTCAAAGGGGTGACCCATGAAATCTATCTTTGTGTTCACTTGGGTTTTTGAGTTGCTTGCTAAGGTTTTGTCTAATCGATCCTTATTGGAAGATCAACCTATCAATGATTTAACATTAGAAGGATGAGTTTTAGGATTATCTAGCCTACCTATATCTTTATATTTATGCCTACATCTACTCATGCAACTCATAAAAAGGAAAAGAAAAGAAAACCAACAAATATAAATCAAACTACACTCGCAAGCTCTTAGTGCTACCAAGATCTTGTCATCAACAAGTTATCTTTTCACTCCATTAGCTCAAAAAAATTCCTCTTGTGAAATAAAAGGAAAGAGAGAAATATTTGTTTACCAACACGACAAGGGCTTGTGGGTCTCACCAAAGTGGTCCCACCTGACCTTCCTACTCCTCTAAGTCTGAAATTTTGGGGAATCAATAAACAAAATAAGACCACCAATGTTCTTATCCTTGAGTGCTTCCTCGACAACAAAGCCAAAATGCTGGGTGAATTTATTGACATTAAATTCAAAACATAAATATGTTAATCTGAGAGCGTAATCTTAGGCACTACATTGTATGTGCAGAGGTATTGACATTAATCGTTTTGATATATAATCACTGAAATGGGAATCATATCATGTATAAGAGGTTTGGTCTTTGGAAAACAAACTCAGGAACACTTTGCTTCTGTAAGAATAACCAATTTCCTACTGGTTGTCTCTGAATCTTGTCTTTAGTAGATCTTACCTCTATACTTGGCAATAAATTGATCAAAAAGAGTATTATAGAGGAACTGTAGTCAAATGGGGACATATTGCAGATCCTTCACATGTCACAACTCATTAAATAATTGCTCATCTTCATACATCAACCATACATTTAAAGTTCCAATGCTTTTTGTTTCCTTTGGTGGACAGCTTTATTAACCTACTAGCTACAACAAGAAACCTAACTATGATGATCACTAGGAATTCGATGCAAGGCCCCCTCTTTTTCGACTGTAGTCTTTCTCACTCAGGAAATGAGTAAGTTTCCATGGTCAAGAATGGTTATAGTGCTTTGATCTATCCTTCGGTGTTTTATTTTAGCCTTTCAACCTTAAGAACATTTTAGAATAGAACGCAATCAATCATACATTCAAAGAATACAAGTCATCACACCATGCTCATTACTAAAAATACCATATCATCAAAATACAGTATAAAGCATAGTTGTGTAGCTATCTGAGACAAAATAAGCAAACTGCATATATCGAATACTATTGTCTTTATTATACCATGTTATATATAACCCAAGTACATATTATATAAGCAAGGTGGATCAATGTGTCAAACGATATCGTTAATAGAATGAATTGATGTATTAGATACAAAATGTAAATAATACAAAATATATCTCTAAGTTATTAGCCAAATGCAATCGGGATAAAATTGATCCACACGTTATCTATGCACCAAAGGGCTAATATCAAGAAATAAACTCACACATCAAATGTTAAAACCACATATCTGTGACAAACTCAAAGTAGATATGATTGCTACTTGTAGAACCTAGCTAACATGCCACACTGCATAGAAATACAAGGGTACAAAGAGGCAATGTGTTGGGTTGGTGGTCCCTTTTCGACCAACAACGTTGCCCTAAGAAAATAAATTCAAATCACACCAGATCTGATATATAGTGCATAAAATTGATCAATTGTAATCTTCTTATTATAAACTTCATAGATAATATTGACATAAACATAGGTAAGAGTGCACCTAATGATCCAATGATATTGTATTTACAATATTAAGACAATATTCTACTTGTTAACTTGACTCAAAGGCCAGGCTTTGTTATTAGACATTACAAATTACATGGCAACAATACTAAGACTCATAGCCTAATATGAGTAATATGCAGGTGGTTTAACAACCCTTGTACAAATTTAGAGTGATTAAATAACGAAACACCAAACTTGAGAGGGTGTGGTTGTGTTCTGGTTCAACTCTAATACACAAATCTTGGATCCTGCCATATATTGTTGTGGTTGACCGTCGATGTGTAATGCCAGTTAAGCACTTGTTGTCAACTATGGGTTTGTTTTTACATGTGGAAAAGCATCTCAAGGGTGTCATTGAAAAGACCCATGTACTTGTTTTGAATTTGAGGATGTGCATGCCAACCATGGAGTGTGGTTGCAGGAACCTAGATGGGTTACAAGGCCTTCTTCATAAGCTTCATTAGTGGCCTTGATTAAGATTGGTTCCTTAAATGCATTCAAAACTATAGAATTCCAATAATAAATTATGTTTTACCTTGAAATACCGTTTTAATCATAGTTTTACTTATTTATGCACAAGGGATGACTTTATATGGGAAAAAAGGATGGTTTAAAGGCATCCAAAATGGTCAACTAGAATAAGGATATCATTAATTTTGAGCCTTGATAGCATCAAAAAGGAAATTGATCTTTCTCATAGCCCTAGAATAATATTTATATTTCTAACCTAAATTGTCCAACTGCAAACATTTTTGTAAGTTTAAGAGTTCTACCTCCTCTAAAAAAGAGGCATCATAATTCAAGACTTACAAAATTATTTTCATGTTCAACGTATTAAGAAACAAACACTCATAAACATCATAACTTATCTACTTCAATATCTCTCAAGGAAATATATAAATTATCTTCTATATGTTAATCATAATAGAACTAATAGAAATTAGAGTGACAATATTCAACGGCATGCCCATCATCCACCTCCCAAATTTGCCAGCCTCCTAAATCCAACTGTAAAACCTTCTTTTGACGAGCTATCAACATGTACATTACTTTATGTATATATATGTTGAAAATAAATGGAGAGGAAAGTTAATATTATAGCCAAAGTGCTCGTCAAATACAGGGTATAAAAGGAAATTTTCATAAGAATAGTAACCCTCCATCCACATAAGCACTATTTAGAATTTCCAAAAATCTTAAATTCGGTGAGCATCTTTTTTCATAAGGAAACGTAAGAGGAAGCTAAAAATCCATAAGCCTACAAAGTCGTTAATTACCATTCCTCACATGACTTTGTACAATGATTGTATGACATGTGTAGTATACCCCCTATTTCACATATCTAAGGATCCCTTTGAGATACTCCATCAAAGTAAATCCATGCCCCAAACTTGTTTATGACCTCAACCTAAATATTCCTACTTGGATTTTCAACTCTTAGTTGAACATAATAGTTGATGATATTCAAAATCTGCTTTGAACATTAAATAGGGAGATAATGTATCCTCAAATAGAGTAGCTAGACAACCACATCCCTCAAGAAATAATCAAAAGGGAGCTTTTCATTTCTTCGCAGCCACATCCCCATCCCATTTTATAATACATTTTTTAATAGAATTATTGCTTTGTGCATTTTTTAAGTCATGGGAGAATCTATCTCTTCTAAACATGCATGGTATATGAACATGTAATAAGTAAAGATAAAATTATTTTATCATATAGCTTACGCAAAGAGCATAAGCAATACTCACTCTTGTTCCCTTTTTGTAAAATATCCCACATAATCACCTTATTATTAAGGACCAACCGCATATAAATGTAAGCTTTTGAAGGACACATATACTTCCAAATATTCTTACACCACTAAATTGCATCTTCATTATTATTGCCTTCACATACACTACGTAGCCAAACTTTGGAGGGTAACTATTAAAAATTGGATTTGTTGACCATATTATTTCATCATATTCTTTTCTAATCCTCGCATGACTAGATTTGAGACACAATATATATAATTCTCATACAATATCCTCTTCTCCAAGTTGTATCAATATGTTGTTTCCATTGCTATCTTCAAATAGTTGTGAGGTCACCATCAACTACCATCTAATGAGTGCAGAACCCCTTTCCCCTTAAGAGATTCAATGAGATTCTTAGGCAAATTATATTTTTTTCCGACAACCCACCTAAGGATATTCTCCAAGCCTTGTCCTGTGACCATCCCCTACCTTCCATACCAACCACCTATCAATAAGGGAAAAGAAATTTATTATTTCCTCCCAAATGTTTGATCCATGATTGCAAGCCCCAACTAGAGGTCTTAGCAAATCCTTTACTAAGGATGGATGAATGTACTTTTAATCAAACACTTGGCAACATAAACTTTTACCCAATGTTAACCTTCATACACATTTTGAATAAAAGGAAGTTGAAAATTGATAAAGGATTTTTAAACCCCACCCCACCATATCCTTTGGATTTTCTATACTTTTCCATTTAACTAAGGTAATGCCCATCTTTTCCATGCTCCTTTACCAAAGAAATATATGACTTATTTTCATTAACTTATCCAAAAGTTATTTTGGAATAAATGCCATTTTCATTTAACATAAATGAATAGCTTCAGTCATGGTTTTTTCTAGTATAAGTTTACCTCCAATAAACAACCATTGATTACACTAAATAAACATACTCTTTACCATCCTGGATATTAACTAACCCTAGTCTTTTTTCCCACTATAATTTGGTTTAGTGAAGAAATCTAAATACACCAAACCCTTTTTGAGCTCAATTTAAACATGAAACAACTCTAAAGAGAATTTGATGTCATCAGCATTGATCCATAAATTGTCATGGATATTCCATTGGATAGCTTGTCACAACAAATCTACTAAAACATATTAGAAAATCAAAAATATACATTATGAGGGTTTATTTCTCCTTAGATTTATGGATACGTTAATTATTGTTTATTGTGTATGCGTGAAAATTATAATTATGCAAAAAGTAGAGAACAATGAAATAAAAACTCACAAACCACAATTGACATAAGGTATATCCCGAGGAACACTTTAAGGAGAAAGCCAACTAGAAGATGAGGTCGCTTTGCTCTCTCTCTCTCTAAATAGAAGATGGCTACAATTACAAAGAAGTAAGGCTTGTGGCTTGTGGGCTACTACAATGCACAAATCCTCTTTGTGTGCTCACTCCCTATACTCGTGACTATTTTTCTCATATATGGAACAAAATGTACTCTAAAAGAATGGAAACCCTTTTCCTCATAGTGGCCCGGTTATAACACAACTTGATATCCTATTAATGGTCAGGTTTGAATCCTTCAACTCTTAATTAGATTTACAACATTGACTCTTTTAGAGTCCTCTTCATCGTGATTACATGACTAGCCCCTTTTCCATGAGTAATGTAGGAAGACATGACATCCTCTTGAATTATAGTGGTCGAAACAGGAAGGTCAACTTCCGAGTAGAATAAATTTTGCATACAGCATTCGATTGAGGCGATTTGTGTGCCATTAGAAAGGTATTTGTGTGAAGAATACAAGAAAAGGTTCAACCCCAAAGTGGAAAAGTTATTCCCCCCAAAAATGTCATTTATTGCCTCAAACTATTCCTGGAAGGTTTCAAACTCCAATTTGCCAAACTAGGTCCCACAAGTAAAAATGGTTCTATGAGATCATTCCTCCATTTCTTCCACTCTAAAAGAATCAATGTGGATGAAAAAAATATAATGATCCAATCCAAGTCACACCTCCCCATTTTGGGATGCTTTTGGTCCCCAAAATCTTCTACTATAAGAGGTGAGGAAATTTTTCCTCTACCTTCTCTCGAGTGTACCATTTAGCCTTGTGTTGTCATTGCTACAACACCCTCGAAAATTTCACTACATTCTAATTTTGGAGCCTACCTCATTGTCGTTTCAAGTGTTGCCTTGGTTGTCAAGTGTTGTTTTGTGTTGTTTCATATATTTTAACTGTTCTTAAGTGTTGTTACATTGATTTTAATATCCTTATATGCATTTCATGGTCACAATGCCTTTCTTGTTGTAAAACGACACTTTTGAGTTGCAGTCGCACACACTTCACCGTGTATACTTGAGAAATGTGCATAAAGTGGTGTTTTGATATATATTCATTATTGATCAAGCTTGTCTAAGTTTTCTTGATGAGTTAGTATGTGCCGCACATGGTTTTAAGTCTAGAACTCATCTTGCTCACATCTTTACTAATCATCTAGACTTAGAGAAATTTTGGTTGCAAAACAACCCCATTAAGGAAAGGAGTGCATGAGCGCACTTCAAAGCCTTGATGGGTGACCCTTTTTTATTCAGAATTGTGCCTGCGCTATCCAAAGAAATTGGGCGCATTCCAAAAGCACAAAGACCCTTCCTTGTTCTGAACTACGCCCTAAAAAAGTGACTAAGTCTTCCTTGAGTGCACTTTTTTTACTCGAAGAAGTGCGCCCTCCTTGAGTGCACTCACGCATCCTGAAGACCTGAAGCTTAGCCCTTCATCTCTCCCTGATGCACCATGCGCCCTCCTAGACTAACATGAGCACACTGTCGCACCTTGAAAGCACAAAGCCTCAACCTTTAGGCTTCAAGAGTGCGCCATGCGCCCTTCCTGAGGCCTCTTAGGTGCATGAGCACACTCTTGAGGCCTAAAGCCTCAACCTTTATCCTTCAGGAGTGCACCCTGCACCCTCCCTCTTTCCCTTCGGCGCATAACGCACTTGGGAAGCCCAAAGCTTTCCCCTTCGTCCTTCGAACTTGTGACATGTGCGCTGCCTTTATTTCTTTCTTCCTTAGGGCACATGAGTGCATGTTGAATCCTCGAAGCTCCTCCTCCTTCATCCTTTAGCCTTTCAGAGTGCACCCTTATTCCCTAAATCTCCATTCACCATTTTAAGTGCACTGAAAGGGCACGAAGAAGAAAATATGCATAAAACATGGTAGAGTAGGAGATTTTGAAACTGATAGCTGCTCATCATGACTGATTGCAGAAATAGGTATTCTAGGGACCTCATGGCAAGCACACAAAATGAATATCAAGCAAAGAGGATGAACAAAGGAAGCACAAGAAGAACCAAGAACATGCCTAAAACTTGATGATCAAAGCACTAGGAAGACTCCAATATTGAAGACCCTTCAAACGGTGGAAGCACCAGGAGAAGATGATGACAAATAACAGACACAGTGGAAGCCATGTCACAACTAAAGCAAGTCCATGTCATCAGTCACTGTCAGTCCCAATCATCCAAAATATTGATGTGTCAAGTTCATGATATGATTATGTGGAAGACAATATGTACAATTGTAATCATTGTGTAAGAAAAATGAGTAAAAGTCTAAGATTCATAAGTGAACTCAAGGGTCACGGAAGTCCAAAGGACAAGTAATACCAAAAGTCATATGCAATTCCAAAAGTCATTTGGAACTTCAAAGTTTGTAGAAGTCCAAAGGTCACTAGAAGTTAGAAAGTCAAGGGTCATGAGGATATGAAAGGTCACTCCTCAAGTATAAATAGGTCCTCATTTCTCATGTAAAGGAATTTTTTAGCCTTGAATTCTCCCGTAAGGCATAAGAGAGATAAGTTAGTACTTTTGGGGAGTAAGTAGTGGCTCCAACGCTCGACTATTGGAGCAAGTTGTGTTCATTGTATCCATGCATCTTGGGACTTTTACTTAATATTTGAAGCCTCATGGCCATCATGTTTTCATACATGGATTATGAATGTTTGTAAGATTATTATGTGAATGTTTATGGTTCATGTTTTCTTTCACCAGTACTAAGGTAGTTGAACTATTTTAGTTATTTTAGTGCTTAGCTTGTTGAGAATGTGTTGTAATGGTTATAACAATTGTCGTGTCTTTGTGGACTATTTTGCTGGATGTTAGATGAAATACTCTTGTTTATGTGTGTCTTTATTAGGGTGGTACTATTACTTCTCTCTTAGAGTCTCACCCTCTTTCCCCTCTACATTCGAAGAACCTTGATGCACCTACAATTGAACATTCACCAAGCACACTAGCTTTATTTCTAAAGGCACATATGTGATTCTCTATCTTGTTGACAGATAAATCCAAGGTAGATCTTTAAGTAGACAGCAGTCGGGTTCTATTCTCAATGGGGCTTCTATCCCAAACAGTGTGAGGTCTAATTAGGAACACATATTAGGGAGACCCCCTTGAATGTTGGCAGGTCTAACCCTGTCAACATTTTTGGTGCTAGAAGGAGGGTGGCCAGATTTATCGTTGATAACTCCACCCACCCACATCATACTACTTCTAGAAAAGGAAACAACATTCCCAACACCTTTCCAACTCATATTCATAAGGCATGTGGATCTTCTCAGGTTGGCCCTAAACAATGTTGTGAAATTTCCTATGAGCACATCTGGGCAATTCGGCCTATAACCCGTCGCTTTACGAAGGCTATTGAATTAATTCGTGGAGCACACAATCTTCCTTATTTTCCAAAGAATAAAGAAACAACTCTTACTAGGATAGTAGTTTCTAAAGTGGAATATTTGGTTTTTGCTACCCTTGAAGATTTAGCAAAATCTGCAGACAACATGAAAAAACTAGAGCAACCTCCATCTCTTAATGCGGGTGACAGAGACAATGTTGTGCTCTCAGACGAAACTTTCCATGGGTTAGGTGGTCATGAAGAAGATTCCTCAGATTTTGAAGAAGAGGATTATACAGATGAATACATGGCATAACAAGGTCTAGATTGGATGACTTAGGGCCCACTATCCCTTCCAGGTATTTTACATAAGATGCCAAGACACGTAGAATTTTTTTTAACAAAATATGACATTGACAAGGCGATCAAAGTGGGAGACTATTTGGATAGTTTCTATCTACACCTACAGACACTCGAGGTACGTTATGAAGATGTTGCATGTAGACTCTTTCTTTATACCTTAGATGGTATAGTGGTTGCTTGGTATCATAGTCTTCCTGCAAATTCAATTCAAAATTGGAGGGGGTTTAAAAAGTTGTTCCTGGAAAAGTTTGTTGATGAAAAAAACCCCAACCATGTTATTAAAAGAGTTAGGGAATTTGAAGATGGGGGCAAAAGAAAAGGTCAAAGAATTTAATTAGAGGTTTAATTGAGTATTGAACCAATTTCCTCTAGATACGACAACTCATGCCTCCATCACAGTTTGTAAAGAGAGCCACGAAAGAGACTTTGGCTCAGGATTTCGAAGAAGCCATTGATGTTGAGAAGGAATTACATGCAATCGAAGTCATTGTCAACAAGGAATCATAAAAATACTCTAAGGAGACAGGCAAAAGGTCTCAGGCCTCTTCAAACAAGGCCAAGGATAAAGAAGCTATTGATCTGAAAAGAAGTTTAACAACAACAACAACAACAATAGTCAGTCGACTAAGTTTACACAGAGCTCAATTTCATGTTGAATGTCGAAAGCATGGGCATGGACTAATATTGTTCTTTTCATCAAGAAAATCATTCAAAAAATACATGCCTATAGTGGAAACACAACGTGAATGCTCTAGTTGCACACATTGTTGACCCAAAACTTTCAAATGAGCAGACTGAGTAAATGGAACAAAAGGAATAATCCACTGTGGCGGAGGAAACTGTAAGTGTCAGACATGCAGTAAATACTTTCAGTTGTGTGTTCAACGTTGAGATGAAAAACACCAAAAAACCACCATTGAATGAGGCCCTGAATCAAAAGAAAAATAGTCGATATAGGGTGAGAAGTCAAGGGTCTATTCCTGAACAAGCGCTGATGAGGGAAAAGTTGAAAGAACACCTAAACTTAGTCCACCTGTCAACCAAGATCAGAACAAGTCTGGAGATGTTGCCCCACCAAATAATACTTCCAATATAAAAATAAAGACTACCACTCTAGAAGTATCATACAAAGCCACTCATCCAGACACTACTACAATCCCTGCTAAGCTAGAATATAACATAGTGGAGGATATGAAGAAAGCTTGCACAAATATTTCAACCTTTGAGCTTACAAGGATAGCAAGTTAGTGGGAACTGCTCATCCAAGCACTTTCCCTATCCTCTTCAGGTAATAATGCTTCTTCTTCCCAGAATGTCTCTGGTAATACTTTTGGTCCCTTGGAGTCAGTTATTAACACTTTGACATTAGAATATAATACTTTTTTCCCTCTGTTTCTTTCGACTTTCGAAATTTTCAATTATAATGTTCACAATTGTTTAGTACACTTTGGGGCATCCATAAATGTAATACCACTATCTGTTGCAAAGATAATAAATTCCAAATGGGACAAAACAAAGGAACAAATTGTTCAGCTGGACAAATCTTTGGTCCAGGCTATTGGTGAACTTATAAATGTGCTTATTAGATTATCTAAATATGATTGAGTTCATCATTGTATGAATATCATAATTGTGGACATACCAGAAGAATATGGTTTGCTCCTTAGTCGAGACTAGACAAGAAAATTACAAGGGTATCTTACAACCGACTGGTCACATCTGTGGCTTCCGTACATGGGCAAGAACAATCAGATTCAGGTGGAATTAGAGCCTTACGTGAAATACATTGTTACACCCTTTGAAGGAAAAAATGAGATGGTTGCTTTCTAGAGCTAATTTTCAGTGATTTATTTTTGGAAACTGACCTTGGGCGTTATCTTGCATAGTCATCACCTATTTCACCATATGCACAGTCGGAGCTCCTTCCTTTCTCTCCAACTAGTGCGAATGATTTTTGTAATATAGATGTACATAGTATTACTAGTAAAGATATGAGTAATTGTACAGGAGATAGCTTAGTAGCTTGTAAATTTTGAACTCTTTATTTTGATGGTTCTAATACACACAACGGTTCCAGAGCTGGTTGCATCCTTATAGACCCACATAACAAGAAACATGTACTGTCATGTCGTATGGAGTTCGAGCGCACTAATAATATTGCAGAATATGAAGCACTTATACTTGGATTAAAGAAAGTTATAGACTCGAAGGTAGAGTTTATGAAGGTAGTCGATGACTCAAAGGTAGTCACTCGTCAGGTATGAGATACTATACATTGTGTTTCACCTCATCTAAAAAATTACCAGCAAGAGGTATGGCATTTGACAAATCATTTTAAGGCTTTCAATATTATTTTTGTTCCAAGAGTTAGAAACACAACATCATATCCATTAGGAAATGTTGCTACTAAGATGTCGCCATTGAAAAATGGTTTTTTAATTAAAATTTTATATAAACCATCTTTTCCCGACAATGTTACTAATTTATGCATTTTTAATGACGACCAACAGATACTACACTTTATGGTGAATGTTGGTGTATTCAAATACGTCTCCAAAGAGGAGGATGAGCACGAGTAGGTTCTTCAAGAAGCATCTCAAGCACTAAAAGGAAACACTTTGCCAAAAAGTGTAGTGTCCCTAGAGAAATTATATGACTTGCAGAACCTGTTTAGAGGGCCAACAAACATAAAGACACATAGTTTGAAGCTCGTATTTGAATAAGTCAATTTGGGAACCCCACAAGATCTGAGGTATGTCAATATCGATACCTATTGTTCTCCACATGAGTGGCAAGCATTTATTCTTCTATTCAAGCAATATCGGGATGTGTTCGCTTGGAAATACGATGATTTAAAGACTTATGATACATGTATCATTCAGCATGTGATTCCTATAAAAGAGGCAGTGAAAACGTTCTAGCAAAATTTACAAAAAGTTCGTCCGACACTGGAGCCCTCATTCAAAAAGAATTGAGAAAGTTGTTGGATGCTCGGATCATCCCCAAAGTCACACATTCCACGGGGGTGTCCAACTTGGTCCCAGTAAGAAAGAAGTCTAGTGAAATATGCCTATGTGTTAAAATCTGAAATCTTAATCGGGCTTCTGATAAAGACAACTATCTAGTTCCATCCATGGAGTAGATACTCTAGATAATATCTAGGTCTGGAATGTTTTCGCTACTAGACGTATTTTCAAGCTATGATAAAGTGTTGGTAGTTTAAATAGACAGGTTGAAGACTACGTTCTGAACTAAATGAGGAATGTTCACGTTCAAAAGAATGTCATTTTGACTAATCAAAGTTGGTGCAACTTTTCAAAGAGTGACAGACATCGCCTTTCTAGCCTTATAGGTCAGAGTGTTGTTGTCTACTTAGATAATGTCACTATATTTTCTAAGAAAAGGTCAAATCATGTACATCATCTAAATAAGATATTCAAGCAGTGTCTAAAGTATGGGATCTCTCTGAATCCCAAGAAGAGTGTCTTTGGTGTGTGTGAAGGGATGCTACTAGGGCACATTATAGCAAAGAGCAATATCAATATTGACCCTGAAAGGGTCAAGGCTATTACACAGATCCAGTTTCCAATGAACAAGAAAGCCATGCAATCTTTCTTGGGAAAAATCAATTTCCTTCGAAAATTCATCTTCGATTACACTCAAATAGTCAATCCTATACAAGATACAATCAA
This sequence comes from Pinus taeda, assembly GCA_000404065.3. Lineage (NCBI taxonomy): Eukaryota > Viridiplantae > Streptophyta > Pinopsida > Pinales > Pinaceae > Pinus > Pinus taeda. Next base: position 586,453 of record APFE031340076.1, read on the forward strand.
GAAAGATGAAGTATACAAATGGGACAAACGGGAGAGAGACGCTTTCACTTAGATCAAACAAGCTATCGTCGATGCACCCGCACTATTCTGTCTAGACTATGGTAAGGATTTCATGCTCTATACATTTGCTTCGGATTTATCGATTGTCGGTGTATTAACGTAGAAGGACAATGAAGGAAATGAGCGGCCTATCTCTTTTATGAGCACTAGTCTACAGGGACCATAATTAAATTACCATGTCGTTGATAAACAAGTGTATGTAATATACAAGGCAGTGAAGTATTTCAAGCCCTACTTATTGAAATCTCACAATACTGTATTCGTACCTCACTCACTAGGTAGAAACGTTGCTTGTGCAACAAGAACTAGGTGAGAAAAGGGCTAAATTGATGACATGTCTTCAAGAATATGGTCTAGAATTCAAACAAGTTCATACTATAAAGGGTCATGACCTATGCAAACTAGCAATCGAAGCAAAGTTTTATCCATAACAAGATATATTGGGATGGGAGCAGGAAATAGAGATGTACAATGTTGATCGCGTTCCTCAGTCCATGTCCACAATGCCTTGGTATGCAGACTTAAGAAAACTTTTGGAACATGACACCTTTCCCTCACACTTATCAATTAAACATAAAAGGGAAATCCGCTTAAAGGCTCTATCATATCAATCGGTCCATAGAGTTATTTTCCAGAAGCACCACAATGGAGTTTTGCTAAGGTGCCTTGAGCCGCAAGATACAGAGAAGGTTCTGAAGGATCTACATGATGGACCGGTAGGCGGCCACTATGCGGGTGACACCATATCGCACAAATTTATTAGGGATGGTTACTATTGGCCCACTATTTTTAAGGAGGCTCACGCCTATGTCTGCAAGTGCCAAGATTTTTAGAAATGTGTCGGTCATGATAAAAGGTTAATCACCCCCATTACTCCCAATAGTAGTTGAAGAACCATTCCTAGAGTGCGGCCTTGATGCTATCATATAGATTCTTCCATACTCGTTAAAGAAGCACTGATATTGTTACAGATCCATTTGGGCACATCAACCCCAACTAACAGATCAGTACTATTAGGGCCCATCAACCCCTAATACAGTGGTTACATGCACTAAAGAAGTCAACCATCAGAATGCCTAGCCTCCCAAGAAGTTCCATCACTGAAGTCATCCAGAAATTGCCTCTAGGAAGATCAGCGCAGGTAGGCCTTCATTAGGGTGCACTGCAGTGCAGCCAATACACTGTCAGTGTGCATTGCAACGCACTTGGTCCTTCTTTGGCCTGTGCTAGGCAAATTTGAGGGAATTCCTATGAGAGTTTGAAAGATTCCTTATCCATTGGGTGCCTCTAGAAGTTTCTCAAGGCTATCCACTCCTTTGAGTTCATATTTGGATGAGGAAGGGAGTTAAGGAACATCAATCCCTTTATCCCTTCCTCCATGGAACTAAATTCTAAGTTTGGGAGGGCATTCATTACCACCATTTATGGCATAACTTCCTTCATTCACCTATAAGAAGACCACTAATATAAGTGATTAGGGGCTAGAAATTATTGAATTATAGGGAGATGTTGTTATTATGAGACTTGAGTTGATTTCAAGTATTGTAATGATGTCAAAATGTCTTGCTTGTTATGAGGAGAGGATGGGATTGAACTGGAGGAGCGATGCTGAATCAGTCAAATTGGGTTGTAACTCTTCCTTTTACTAATAAAGTGTTCAAAGCTTTTTCCATATGCTTGTATTGTCCATTGATGCTTTCATATGTCTATCATGTACTTGATTGCATGCCATGTTTAATCAACAGATCATTATCATATGCTTTGATGGGTTCTTATTTATGTCTGTGTGCAGGTACTTTTCAAGTAGCTTAAGTACGAAAAGGAGCGACAAAATCGGTCAAGGGAGACAAGGAACAAGCGAAAGCTACAAGGAGGTTTCTTTGTTCTTATTTTATTCTATTGATTAGAGAAAAAGTAGAGAATGTTTTGAACTGTTGTTCTAGACTTAACTGCTAGTCTAGGGGTTTAAGCGTTTATCCGTAGACACTAAAACTTCCCAAAATAAATTGGCGACTCCACTGGGGAACGATCATCCATCTTAGTAGCTTATCAACCTCTTAAGATATTTCTACATACTGTACTTGTGGTCGTTCATTGAATTTCAGTCTTATTTCATTGAAATTTGAGCCGAAACTGTGTCAAAATTGCCTTCAGAATTTCTTATTGTCACCAGCGTAATCCAATGAAGGACATAGTGCACTGCAGTGCACTTCCCGTATAGATCCAGTGTGCTTCAGCGCACTGTCTCTCACTGCTGCCTACGCTAATCCCTTGAGGGTCAGTTTCCCATTTAGGAACTAAAAGTTTTGCCAATTTTCTCCTGTTTGGATGATTTGCTAAATGTCAATGATGTTTTGTCTCTAAAAATAGTTTTTCATCTTTGTAATTTGGCCCTACTTAGACTAGGATTGATAAATGTTTCTTATGTATTTACTTTATCATTTTCAATCTATAGTCAAAAGTTAGTTTTTTGATCGATTAATCTTTAGCGAAAGAAAGTGTCATAAAATTGTCTTTTCCTTTGAAAATTGAATTGTCATAAAATCTTCATTCATGAAAGATCTATTGATTGATATGTGCATATGATTAGTCTTTTCATTGAAAGTGTCATAATTCCTCATTTCTTTGAAAACGAAAGTGTCGTAAAGTCTTTCTTTCATTGAAAAGAAATTGTCGCAAAATTGTCATTTTTATGAAAAGAGTTTATCGATCAATTATGCATTAGTTTTCCTCTTTGATCATTCACATTAAAGGAAATTGAAAATAAATACATACACGTTGCGTTGGAAAAAGTTTGTGTGTGCTGATAGGAATAGCGTAAGGAATTTGAATTTAGATTGTGCTCTTTGCTCTTTGATCAAAAGCAATCTGATTGCTCTATCCCTTACTAGCTAAGGTTTTCATTGTTCAAACCAAACCAAAAGTTTGTTTATCATATTAGTTGCATTTTAGGAATTGCAAACATACATCACGTGGTGAACCTTGAAAAGTAAATTCTAAAGAAGATCAACTTAAACTTTATCTGAATTTACCTAATGGAGCATTGTCACCTAACGAAAAACATTTAGAGGTCTGGGCTAGAGACGTGTTTCGGTGTCGTAAAACAAAGCAGTTGTCGCTAACTTGTCTGCAATACATCCCGAGTGTGATACCTCGTTCCATGTACGTGAGTATATCGTAGCTAGTCCACGTACCTTCGGGTATATAGGGCGGTGTTATAGCACGTAAAATATATGGGAATTCTCTCACTGTGCAGTTTTGCATTAGACAACACTTATACGGATTGGGCCTCCATGTACTTTCGGGTATATATGGGAGGACAACACTAGTTTGCTATCCATCCTTAGGTAGCCGAGTCGGCCGCCTTGTACACTGTGATACACCGAACACAACATTCGGGGAGATTGTCTGCCCGTACTTCTTGGTTCACCAGGAGGTATTTTGCAGTTCACAGTTGCTTGGTAAACCTTTTGCCTAGATTATCCTTCTTTTGTTTTGTTATGTTTTTTTATTAAAATAAAATTAATTGACCGCTGATAACATCCTCCACTCTCACTCCTTAGTTGATCTTAGGCTGAAACATATGGAGATAAATCCAAAGTCCACTGATCAAGGAATTCCTCTTGATGGGAATCCTAGTCCTTTTCCTTCTTTGGAAATATTGGTGCTCCATATATGGCTACATTGTCCCTTCCAGGATTTACCATTGGCTTGCCAGTATGGTTGTTTTCAACCTCCTTGGTTCAAAATGTCGTGATTTCTCCGCAATCGAGTACACCTCCAACTGGACAAAATCAACCTCCAGTTGATCCTAAAATTGACCCTTTGCCTTCTTCCTGGGTTGTTTCTTCCTCCCTTTCTTCCTCTTCGCCTGGTGAAAGTATTGGTACTAGTAACCAGGTGGCTAAGAAGAAGAAGAAAGGGAAGAAGAAGAAGAAGAAGCAAATTCAGCAGAGGAGAAATCAAGCAACCATTGCTTTGAATGCAACATCTGATGAGAAACCATCCATCAAGCCTCACAAAGTTTGATATCCATGAAAACTTTGTATGGGAGACCATCTTCTTCAAAATTGTCCTGATATTCCTCAGATCTTAGAAGAATGGTCTTCTCCTTCACATTTTCTTGTGTCATCAACTTTTCGAGATCATGTTGGCGACACACCATCAACTAGTGGTAGTAAAGATCATGGAAAGAAGGGTAAAGTTTCCCTGTAGGTTATGTGAAGGGAATCACCCCATTCACCTTTGTCCCTATCTGGATGAAGCCAAAAAAGTGTTGGATAACCGTCCTGCTTCACCGCAGCGACTTCCATATTGTTACAGGAAACTTTCCCTAAATCCTTCACTAGTTGATGAATTGACTGACCAAAATCAACCGTCAGTCAAACCCACTCTCTCTGAAAGTGAATCCTATGAGTCTATACCCGACCCCAATCAATAAGCTGAGGTAACAGTTGACTCGATTTCACCTTCAATAAATCGTACCTTTCCTGAAGAGAGTGAATATGATACCACTCAAGTTCTTTTTGTTTCTTCAGATTCAAATGAGCTTGGGGGCAATCCTCATGTTCCATCAAGACAAGAGGAAAATCCTCCCGCTCTCATAACTCAAGGGGTTAATTCTCTCGTTTCTATGGTACCCCCTCCAAGTAGTCTGGTCACTTCCTTTGATTGGAATCGACTGGAAGGATTATGTCTTCCTTCTTATGTGCCTTTCTAGATCATAGTACAAGTTTGTAATATGATTGTATCAGGCACTATTATAGATGAAGGTGCATTAGTGAGCATCCTTTCCTCAACTGCTTGGCAAGCGCTCGGTTCGCCTCCGCTTGTGCCTATTACCCAGAATCTGTTGGCTTTTAACAGAGGAACCAATCAACCGTTAGGGATCCTCCCTCAGTTACCCATTACTTTGGGAGGAAAAATCGTTTATCTGAATGTGATGGTAGTCCCAGGCCCTTTAGATTACAATTTACTTCTTGGGCGCGACTATGTTTATGGCATGGGAGCCATTGTTTCCACACTCTTTTGAGTGATGTGTTTCTCGCATGAAGGTAGAATTGTCACCATTGACTAGCTTTCATTTCCCGATCCAAATATGGCTCCTAGTCAACCATCTTCCCTAAATGGTCCTTTTGTACCAATGGTATCATCCCCGCCACGGGTTAATTATGTGGCAACGTGTTCCATACCTACATCAACTGATGATCAATTCAGTGATGTTGTACATCATGTACTAGGGGCATTGGAACCAGATCTCTCCTTCATGGCCTCTTATGAGTTGTGATTGAATCTGAGGATAGTTCGTTGTCTTGTGTCAACCTTGTTAAAAAATGAAACAAAGGGTATGAGGATAGTTCTTTACTGTGTCAACCTTGTTAAAAAATGAAACAGGCCCATGAGGATAGTTCTTCTACTGTGTCAACCTCATTAAAAAATGAAACAGCCCATACGAGGATAGTTCCTTGTCTTGTGTCAACCTTGTTAAAAATGAAACAAGGAATATGAGGATAGTTCTTTTACTGTGTCAACCTCATTAAAAAATGAAACAGCGTCGATGAGGATAGTTCCTAGTCTTGTGCCAACCTCATTAAAAAATGAAACAAGGAATATGAGGATAGTTCTTTTACTGTGTCAACCTCATTAAAAAATGAAACAGCTCCTATGAGGATAGTTCCTGGTCTTCTATCAACCTCGTTAAAAAATGAAATAAGGAATCTGAGCAGAGTTCCTTGTCTGTGTCAAGCTCATTAAAAAATGAAACAAGGTCCCCTGGAGTAAAGTTCCAAGTCGAGTCTTGTTTAGATCTCGTAAAATCTCGGTCGAGTCTTTCACTTGATCTCGTAAACAAACCTTCATTCCATCCACCTGATAGCCATGAGTAGTCTACTTAGGTGAATGTAATGAAGCTTGGGGGGCATGCACCTAGTGGTAGAGCTAAGTCTCCCTGTTGGTTATGTGAAGGGAATCACCCAATTCACCTTTGTCCCTATCTGGATGAAGCCGAAAAGGTGTTGGATAACCATCCTGCTTCACCGCAATGAATTCCATTTGGTTACAGGAGACTCTCCCTTTCATCATGCTGGGGGCACGTAAACCAATTCAAGCATAGTTTTCATTTCAAGCTTGTGTATACATGAAACTGAATCCAAGCATAGTTCCCTATGGTTCAAGCTTGTCTAAAAATGAACCCATTTCCATTTTTAACCCTTGTGATTTTCATTCTATCAGCCTTTTCTATCAGATGAGCCTTGGTGTATTCATTCCATCACCACCATCTCTTTGGCCGATCACACGCTTTCACTTGGTTGTTTTACCTTTTTTGAGGAACAGTTGCAATGAGTGGTCTTATTAGCCAGCCTCTTCACGTAAATCAACATATTTTGAGAAGTTACAACATCACCGAAACCAGTTGCTACCCTAGACACCACTCATTCCTCAAAGTGGAGTCCTCTTTCAGCTCATTTTAGACTCTTTAAACATGAAAAGATTGTCGAGCGCTTGTCCTTTCCAGCTCATTAACGGATTGGAAATGATATCTCTCTTGTATTATTTTACGCTTTTTTCAAACTCGAGAGATTAATTTACGAACAAGAACTTGTGGATTTTTCTTTTTGTCCTTTTTTAAACTCTCCAAACATGAAAAGGACTGAGTTATCTTTGTCGTTAAACTCGTTAAAAACATCAAATAGCGACAAACTTGTCCATCTAGACGAGACCGAGTTTCACCTTCTCTAGACTCGTTAAAACATCAAATAGCGATGGATTCACCCAAAGGGTGAAATTATACAACAAGCATATGTTATCCTCCACAAGCTTGATTAAAAATAAAGAGGTTTTGATCAGCAATGACTGGGGAAAATTGGAAAAAGGGTAAAACACTTTATCGTAGCAAGTCGCTCTTGAACATGACACTTTCACCTCATCACCGTGACTATGTGGGTTGGGTCATTCAGCTTGATGGTTATCACACTGTTGGTCTATCATACCATCTATTAATTTGTTGTAGGTCAATTCTACCAATTCATCTTAGTGTTGTCGACATGTTCAAGAGAATTCATTCAATTCAAACTTCATCTTTTGCAATACCATAAACCTTAATTTTCATGACCACCATTCCTGAACCTTTTGTCGTCAGTCGATTTTTTATCTCCAAAATCATTTACCTCGTTTCATGTCGTTGATGTGGGATACATCAAAGCCCTCCTGCGACGAGTCGCTTCTTGTCGACATTAGCACATTATCCAAGAAGTTGACTTAGAAACACCCCTTAAGTACCTTGAGGCTTGCATACATCAATGGCAGGTTTCTCGCTTCCGGCGATAGGTTGACATCAGTGGCCTTCGACCAAAAGACTTTGTATGGTGTTCAACATCAAATCATTTATTCACACCATACGAAATGTATTGTAGTACCTTGAGGGTCATTATCATTATCGATGATTCCTCTAGCGTCTGTTAATGGCTTACATCATTGACTGGTAATCAAACGATGTCTTCCCATGTTCGACTTCAGAACATCTATTCACATGGTTAGACTTGTACTTGAGCGAAAGGTTGAACGAGATTGAAGACCCTGAATCTAGTTTCATCCATCCGATCTGCGATATTTTCAGGAGTACAAAATCAAATGTACAATGGCCTTACATTCATGGTCATCCATTCATGGGTCTATATCTGTAGACGACTATATTTGTACATGTAATGAAAGATTATAAGCTAAGCATGGGTATGCCTTCCCTCAGCAAGTTCATGAGAAAATCAAATTATCATGATATATGTATTGTAATTGATGCAGGTCGCCTTCTGCTTTGGAACTTCCTCTCTTCATGATAAATCATTTCACTCGACATATATATTTACGACTTCATGCTTTAGGGGGGTAACTGTTACAAATCCATTCAGGCACATCAACCCCAACTAATAGATCAGTACTATTAGGGCCCATCAACCCCTAATACAGTTGTTACATGCCCTAAAAAAGTCAACCATCAGAATGCCTAACCTCCCAAGAAGTTCCATCACTGAAATCATCCAGAAACTGCCTCTAGGAAGATCAGCGCAGTAGGCCTTCATTAGGGTGCGCTGCAGTGCAGCGAATACACTGTCAGTGTGCATTGCAGCGCACTTGGTCCCTCTTTGGCCTGTGCTAGGCGAATTTGAATGAATTTCCATGAGGGTTTTAAATATTCCTTATCCATTGGGTGCCTCAAGAAGTTTCTCAAGACTATCCACTCCTTTAAGTTCATATTTGGATGAGGAAGGGAGTTAAGGAACATCAATCCCTTTATCCCTTCCTCCATGGAGCTAAATTCTATGTTTGGGAGGGCATTCATTATCACCATTTATGGCATAACTTCCTTCATTCACCTATAACAAGACCATTCATCTAAGTGATCAGGGGCTGGAAATTATTGAATTATAGGGAGATGTTATTAGTATGAGACTTGAGTTGATTTCAAGCATTGTAATGATGTCAAAATGTCTTGCTTGTTATGAGGAGAGGATGGGATTGAACTAGAGGAGCGACGCTGAATCAGGCAAATTGGGTTGTAACTCTTCCTTTTACTAATAAAGTGTTAAAAGCTTTTTCCATATGCTTGTATTGTCCATTGATGCTTTCATATGTTTATCATGTACTTGATTCCATGCTATGTTTAATCAACAGATCATTACCATATGCTTTTATGGGTTCAAGTTTCTGTCTATGTGCAGGTACTTTTCAAGGGGCTTAAGTAAAGGAGCGATTTGATCAGTCAAGGGAGATAAGGAACAAGCAAAAGCTACAAGTAGTTTTATTTGTTCTTTTATTTAATCTATTGATTATAGAAAAAGTAGAGAATGCTTTGAATTATTTTTCTAGACTTAGCTACTAGTCTAGGGGTTTAAGCGTTTATCCGTAGACACTAGAACTTCCCAAAATAGATATATCCTCACATATATAGATTACTCCACCCAATAGTCGGAAGCAGTTCCACTCAGACAAGTAAATGAACAGGAAGTCATTCACTTTATATAGCAGAACATCATCGCTAGGTTTGGCGTTCCTATGTCACTTGACTTTAATAATGCAGCTTATTTTTCATCATTAAAACTTTATGAGTTTGCATTAGAAAAATGGATTGTTCTCAAGCATGAATCTGATTATTATCCCCAGAGAAATGGTATAGTTGAATCCACAGATAAAAATCTTATTTGTGTTATCAAAAGGCTATTTTCTTTGAAAACAAGAGTTGGCATACTTCTTTGACTAATGCACTTTGGGTTGATCGTGTTACCCACAAGACTTCCCTGAAGACCTCGCCATACTTTCTGGTGTATGGTAAAAAAGTTATCTTGCCTTTGAACCTGCACCTACCGGCCTTGCAACTCTCTCAAGAGTCACAAGGTAAACCTTGCTTACTAGTTCAGAGCATGATATACACTTTACTAAAACTCGAGGAAGAGTGGCTCAAAGCCAAGGACCAATTTTTCATGCATAAGAACCGTATAAAGCGCTAGTTTGATAGAATATGCACAGGGATGAAGAGATTTGATGTGGGGGACCTAGTTTTGAGATGGGATAAACCCCGCAAAGACAAAGGTAAACATGAAAAGTTACAGCCATTATGGATTGGTCCATTCATAGTTAAAGAGAAACTAGGCCATAACGCTTTCAAGCTCAACTATTTGGATGGGAGGATTCCCCCCCTACTCGTAAATGGATGAGATCTAAAGCATTATTTCTAGTAGAAACTACGAGTTATAATTCATGTACATATTTTTTTGTGATTTCTTTTCTTTTGTTTAAGTCAATCATGTCTCACATTTTTATTATGTTAGTCGTGTCATGTTTAATTTTTTTTCATTATACATAAATAAGACCTGTCTGTGAAAGTGCATGGCCCAAGAACTTTCTAGTGTAATTAAAGAGAAGTATCACTTAGTTTCCTGATTATTCTCCTTCTTTGTTTGGGAAAGTGCCATAGGTTGAGGTAAGTCCAGATGGGAAATATGATTCGTCAATTAAGAGAACCTTGAGGGAACCTATTAGATCTGTACTAATGCTAGCACCTAAACTGCTCAACTTGGCGTATGTCTACTTGTGTGTTAATGCTCATCCAATCTAGTAGAGAAGGGATAAGGGGAAAGTATAAAGCTAGAAAACCTAAATCAAAGGTCTTAAAATACTTCTTTGAAGGGAAAACCTCCTATGCTCTCAATAAGTTGGGATCCCCTCTTCTTCCCATTGAAAACAATAAGTGTCAATGCACAGTTCTATTATATAAATAAATAAAGGGTGAAAGATGAGAAAGGCTTCCTGCGTAGGGAGGTGAAGTAAGTGACTTCGTCGGGATACTGTCTAGGCTCGTTGGTAGTGAAGCAACGTTTGTGCTCCTAAAGTCACTGTCTAGGCCTGCTGGCAGTAGGGAAACACCAGATATGAAAACTCTATGCTCTTAATATCATAAAATCACCATGCACATTGCCCTCTCTTGAATTGAACCAACTGTGATACAATGCGTCTTTGTGTGATTTCAACCAAGTAGAGATTAGAGAGGTTGAAATGTATGAAACTAGGTCGAAAGGGGTAACTTGGGGCAATCAATACTTCCTGAAGGTATGGTCCCTAAATGAAAGATAATTCTTGAATAGAGAAGCTGAAGTTCATCCAGTGCATCGCCAAGTGGTTTCGCTGCTACATCTCCCTCCAAAATTTCACTACATTCCAATTTTGGAGCCTACCTCATTATCGTATCAAGTGTCACCTTCATTTTCAACTATCATTTTGTGTTGTTTCACATGTTTTGAGTGTTCTTGAGTGTTCTTATGTGTCGTCACATTGATTCGAATATCCTTACATGCATTTCATGGTCAAAACACCTTTCTTGTTGTAAAACAACACTTTTGGGCCACAGTCGCACACACTTCATCGTTTATACTTGGGGAATGTGCATAAAGTGGCATTTTGATGTATATTTATTGTTGATCAAGATTGTCTAAGTTTTATTTAGGAGTTAGTATGTGCCACACATGCTTTTATGTATAAAACTCATCTTGCTCACCTCTTGACCAATCATCTAGACTTGGACAATTTTCGGTTGAAAAATGACCCCATCAACGCCAAGAGTGCATGAGCGCACTCTGAAGCCTTGATGGGTGACTCTTCACTATTCAAAAGTGCACCTTGTGCCCTCCCATGGAGTTGGGCACATTCCAAAAGAACAAAACCCCTTCCCTGTTCCAAACTGCCCCCTCAAAAAGTGACTAAGTATACCTTGAATGCACTTCTTCGACTCAAAGAAGTGCACCCTCCTGAAATGACTTCAGCACACTGTCACATCCTAAAGGGATGAAGCCTCAACCTTCATCCTTCAAGAGTGTGCCCTACGCCCTTCCTGAAGACTCTGAGGCGCATGAGTGCACCCCAAAGGCATGAATCCTCTGCCTTCAGCCTTTGGGAGTGTGCCTTGCGCCCTCCCTCTTTCCCTTGGGCAAATAGCACACTTGGGAAGCATGAAGATTTCCCCTTCTTCCTTCAGACTTGCGACATGCACCCTACCTTGATTTCTTTCTTCCTTAGGGTGCATGAGCACATGTCGAAGCCTTGAATTTCCTCCTCCTCCATCCTTTAGCCTTTTTGAGTGCACCCTTGCGCCCGAAAGCTCCATTCACCATTTTAAGCACACCAAAAGGGCACAAACAAGAAAATATGCATAAAACATGGTATAGTAGGAGATTTTTAAACTAATAGATGCTCGTCATGAATGATTGCAGAATAGGTATTCTAGGGACCTCATGGAAAGCACATGTAAGGAAGATCGGGCAAAGAGGATGAACAAAGGAGCAAAAGGAGAACCAAGAACATGTTTGAAACTTGATGATCAAAGCACCATGAAGAATCCAAGATTAAAGACCCTTCGGAGGGTAGAAGCACCAGGAGCATATGGTAACAAAATAGACACAGTGGAAGCCATGTCACTACTAAATCAATTCCATGTCATCAGTAACTATTAGTCCCAATCATCCAAGATAGTGACGTGTCAAGTTCATCATATGATGATGTGGAAGAAAAAATGTATCATTGTAATCATTGTATAAGACAAACAAGTAAAATTCCAAGAGTCATAAGTGAACTCAAGAGTCACGAAAGTCCAAAGGACATGTAATACCAAAAGTCACATGCAATTCCAAAAGTCATTTAGAACTTCAAAGGTTGTAGAAGTCCAAAGGACACTAGAAGTTAGAAAGTCAAGAGTCATGAGGATATGAAAGGTCACTCGTCAAGTTATAAATAGGTCCTCATTTCTCATTTAAGGAATTTTTTAGCCTTGGCTTCTCCCATAAGGCATAAGAGAGATAAGTTAGTACTTTTGGGGAGCAATTAGTGGCTCCAACGCTCCAATATTCGAGCAAGTGATGTTCGTTTATACATGCATCTGGGGACTTTTACTTAGTTTTTTAAGCTTGATGGCCAACACTTTTTCATACATGGATTATGAATATTTGTAAGATTATTCTGTGAATGTTTATGGTTCATGTTTGCTTTCATCAATACTAAGTTAGTTGAACTATTTCGGTTATTTTAGTGTTTATCTTGTTGAGAATGTGTTGTAATGGTTATAATGGTCGTCACATCTTTGTGGACTATTCCATTAGATGTTAGACAAAACACTCTTGTTTATGTGTGTCTTTATTAGGGTGGTACTATTACCTCTCTCTTATAGGCTCACCCTCTTTCCCCTCTCCAGTAGAAGAACCTTGATGCATCTACAACTGAATATTCACCAAGCACACTAGCTTGCTTTTTGAAGGCACATATGTGATTCTCTCTCTTCCTGACAGCTAAAGCTAAGGAAGATCTTTAAGGAGATGGTAGTCCAGTTATATTCTGGATGGGGCTCCTATCCCAAATGGTGTGAGGTCTAATTGGGACCGCATATCAGGGCTAGCAACACCTTTCTTGGATGACGCCCTTCCAACCCAATCTTCCAAAGGTCATGCTAGCCCTATATCAGATTTTTGGACCTATTATACAAAATTGTATCTTTTATCAACTTTACATGAGTGTCTGGTGCAAAATCCTCTACAGAAAGTATGACTTATTCCTCTTCTAGATCTAGCATGGAAGGCTTATATAGTTTTAGATTCTCTACATTCACCACTAATTAAATGCACATGTGTGGGGGTATACTAAGTCTATAGGCATTATCTCCCACCTTTTCCAACATCTCATAGTGACCATATTGAAGAGCCTTGAATTTCTTACCAAGGCTTTGTAGTCGATTCTTGTTCAATTGCAACCATACTCTATCTTCCACCTTGAAGGACTTCTCTCTTCTAGGTTGGTCATGCGCGACCTTATATTTTTCATGTGACTTTTGCAATGCCTCTTGTACTTGTATATGGATTTTTTAGATATATAGATTTGTCAAATCCTCTCAACAATTTTTTTCCCTTATAGGATCCCATATAAGATCCTCCCTCACTCCCCCTTATTTCTCATATGCAATATCCAAAAGTGAAGGTGGAAAATATCCAAAACACATTTCAAAAGTGAACTTACCAAAGAAGTATGGACTACTTTATTATAAGAGTGTTGAATATTTACCATAGTTTCATCCCAAGCCTATGGATGCTTCTGATTGTAACCCCTCAAAAGTTGCACCAAATTCATGTTGACTGCTTACGTCTTATCATCTCTCTTTGGATGGAATGTTGTAGACCTCTTTAGCTTCATGTCCATCTTCTCCCACAACGTAGTCTAAAATGCATTGAGAAATATTGTGTCCCTATATAAAACGATGCTCCTTCGTATCCCAAAGTGCACCCATACCTGTAAAAAGAACAAGTGCGTGGATTCTTTCTTGCTAATGGTCTTTTTACATGGCATTATAACACACATCTTGTTGAGCCTGTCAACTACCACGAACAAGTAGTCATGTCCCTTCCTGGTTGTTGGTAAACCTCCCACAAAGTCCATGGAAATTATTTCCCAAGGATGAGTGGGTACAAGTAAGGGATGATAGAGACCCTCAGTTCTTGTTACTAGGCTTCGTGGTACGACAAAGCATGCATCCTCTTATGAACCTAGCTACATGTTCTTGCATCTTGGGCGAATACACATACCTATGGAAGTTGACCATTGTCTTCCCTACACCAAAGTGGCATGCAACCTTGGAGGTGTAAGCCTCTCTAACACATAACTTATCCATCATGTAGAGTAACCCATCCTAGAGATGGTAGTCAATGTTATTATCATTATCGTACACATGAATCCGGCTCTGCAACTACTGAAACACCTCCTTGAAGTCCTCACCCTCTAAATATGCCTCTTAGTATGCATCATGGTTGAATGGTTCCATGTGCGTCAGAGTTCCCAAAGTTGTGGTCGTTGATGTGGGTGGCCTTGAAAGCATATCATCCAACTTGTTTGTGCTACCCTTCTTATACTTGATCACTAAATGAAATCGTTGTAGAAACCCCATCCACTTGTGAATTCTGGTTTGATGTAGCTTACCCTGGGATTGTAGGTACTACAGTGGTTTGTGATTTGTGTGGATTATTGTCTCTTTTCCCATCACATAATGATTCCACTTATTTTCAACTTGCACTAGGTCATAGAGATCCTTTTCATAAGTAAGGTAGTTAAGAACTGCCCCCTGAAATAATTTAGAATGGTAGGCTACAATCCTTCCTCCCTGCATCAAGACTGCTCCCATAGCATACCCATTTGCATCTCTCTCCACTTCGAATTATTGTTTTGACTTCACTAATTCCAGAACTAGTGCTTCATTGTTCTTGTTATTTAGCTCCTCAAAGGCCCTTCGTCGACTCTTTCCCCAATGAAAACTCTCGCCATTTGTTGTTATTTTGTGGAACGGTGTTGCTACTATTGAAAATGAGGTCATGAATTTCCTCGTGTCATGTATTGTCCCAACAAAACTCCTAACCTCAAAAACATTAGTAGGCACTAGCCATTTCATCATGGCCTCCATCTTGGATGGATTTATCTTCAACTCTCCTCCACCTATCACATACCCAATATACACCAAAGACTGTTGTGAAAACTCACTCTTCCTGATATTTGCAAGTAGTTAGTGCTTCTTTAATGTCTCCAACACCTACATCAAATGTGAGATGTTATCCTCCTAGGTATAATTATATACTAGTATATCATCCAAATAAACAATAACAAAAGAATCTATAAAAGAGTTTAGAATATCATTCGTCAACCTCATAAATGGTAGTCGGTGTATTGCATAGGCCAAATGGCATGACTAACACTCATACAAATATTTCCTAGTTGTGAAGGCATTCCTCTATGTATCTTCTTATCTTACTTGAATTTGGTGATATCTAAACTTTAAGTCTAGCTTGGTGAAGTATTTCGATTATTGCAGCTAATCTAGCAAATCATCTATTTTGGGCAAGGGGTACCTATTCTTGAGTGTAATTTTTTTCAACACCCTATAATATATACACATTCACCAAGTCCCATCCTTCTTTGGCATAATGATAATGGGTGATCCACATGGTGATCTACTCAGTTGAATGACACCTTGTTCCAATAGAGGTTGCAATTGTTTCTTCACCTCAATTGCTTATATAGAAAATTACCTATACATCCCAATGTTTGGCAATGGGGAGTCTAGAAATAGTTGGATCTCATGTTCCACTTCCTTCTTGGGTGGTATCCTTTTAGGCTCCTAGAACACATTCATGCATGCTTGTAGCAACTCTTCTAGTTGTTGTTTATGTTTCTTAGTACACCCCTGCTTTGATGCCTTTGTTATTATTGACTCTTCTACAAGTTAATTTTCTCTTAAAAACATTAAAACATACTTCTTACTTAAACTGGTCAATTTCTTGGCTTGGTTGGCACTTATCAATTAAATTTTGGACTTCCCCTTATGCACATTGATGGTGAGGGATTTACCATACTTGACGTGGCGGCACTTGTTGGCTCTCTGCACGAAGATTGCATCTTTCATTAAGATTACATCTTGCATGTACATATAGGGCCTTCTAACATCACTTTGCATACATTAATGGGTACTACATCCTATTATACTTTGTCAATAAATTCAACATTGATAACGAGTCTAATTTTGTAGTATTTTGTTACCTTTATCTCTACATTCTTATTTACCCATCCCAATGGATATGGGATTGGATGATCATGAACTTCCAATCCTAATTTTTTAACTAGTTCTATTGCAATGAGATTTTCCTATGATCCTGAGTCAAACAGAGCATTAATCTTGGTCTTTTTAACTTGTATCTTTATATGGAAGAATCTTCATTCTATTCTTATTGTTGAAGGCTATTCAGATTCACCTCCTTCTACTCCAATGTACATATGATATTATCATCCAAGTAGGAGCTACTTTCAACCATGTTGCTCAAATCAATTGCCATGACATTCTTCTTCTTATTATCTTTCTTTTTGTTGTTAGAGTCAAGCTCTAGATGCAACTTCCAACAGTTATCCTCTTAGGACAATAAATGTTATAATTTTTGTTGGGATCTTTGCATTGGTGTATTATGGTTGTATTTATTTTGTCTTTTCCTCCTTTCCACTTCTTTTTCCCCTCCTTATAAGCATCTTGGCGCTCCTTCTGCTTTTATCTACTTGATTTCCTTTTCTTCTAGCCTATGTTCTCCAAATATTGTGTTTGTACACAAGCCTCGTCCACCGATCTGGGCTTGAACAACATCACTTCCTTTCGGAAATGGTTGTGTAGTCTCCCAAGACACTTGAGGAGTAAATATGGGTTCTTTGGGGAAATACCCAACAATATGGCCATGTTTCTAAATTTTGCAGTGTATTATTGTACAATTTATCCATGCTTATTCCTAAAGTAGTGCCACTAGATACACTAGTCCTCTACATTCTCGATGAGGTAAATTTCTGAATTTATGAGAGTTTTAAAGTCCTCACACTTGGTCATTGAAGGATTACCCTCCAACCTTAAGGTCTCCATGTGGCTTTCTCATCAAGTCAAGGCCTAGCAGTCTAATTTCAATGGTGCAAATGAAATATTCTATTCTTCCTCTATATAATGAACACTAAAATAAACTTCTAATTGTTGCAACCAATGATTTAGATTCAGAGCATTGATCTCACCTTTATGAAACTTGATATCAACCGTTGCTTTCATTTTGAACAAGGACTATGAATAGTTCATGGCACTTAAATTGGGTTGATCTTTTTTAAGTTCTTCTTCAACTCCTGTGTTTCTTCCTAGTCTCTTGATCTCCCCTTTAATTAGAACCCCCATATTCTTTGAATAACCCAAACTTATTCATTAGGGTCACCATGAGGATGCTCATATTATGGTTTATATTTGCAACTTATGCTTCCAACTGCAAAAACCTCTCCTCTACGAGATCAGGAAGGTTATTCATAGATTCGTCGACCATGACTGGGGTCTTGTGAATTTCAACTTAACTAATATGGATCCCCTACAACTCCCCACAATATAACCAAAGAAACCTGCTCTTGTACCATTATGGTCAGTAAACTCTCATGGATATCCCACCAGACAGTTCATCATAATACATCTACTAAAATATCTTATAAAATCATAATTCTACACTATGAGGGTTTATTTCTCCTTAGATTTCTAGATATGTTAATTATTGTTTATTATGTATGCAAATTATAATTATGCAGAAAATAGAGAATAAAAAAATACAAGCTCATAAACCACCATTTACATAAGATATATCCTAGGAAACCCTTTTAGGAGAAAACCCAATTGGAAGGTGAGGTCGCTGTATTATGTGTCTCTTAATAGAAGACGATTATAAGTACAAAGAAGTAAGGCATGTGGCATGTGGGCTGATACAATGCATAAATCCTCTGTGTGAGCTCTCTCCCTATCTCCCTTAGCTACTCTGCTCATCTATGGAACCAAATCCACTTGAAAAGAATGGAACCCCTTTTCCTTCTAGTGGCTCAGTTATAACACAACCCGATAGCCTACTACTTGTTAGGTTTGACTCTTTCAACTTTTAAATAGAGTTATAAGATTCACTCTTCTAAATTCCTCTTCATCATGATCACATGGCTAGCCTCTTTTCCATGAATAACAAGGGTTTGCGTGGTATCCTCTCAAATTATGGTGGTCAAAATAGGAAGGTCAAATTCCAAGATAAATAACTTTTGCATGTGAAGTCTGATTGAGGTGATTCTTATGTCATTGGAAAGGTATATGTGTGTAAAATAGGAATAAAAAGGTGTTGCACTAAAGCGAAAAAGTTTTCCCCAAAAGCACGCCATTTAATGCCTCAAATTACTCCTGGAAGGTTTCATACCCCAATTTGCTAAATTGGGTCTCGTTGTTAAAAATAGTCCTATGAGTTGATTCCTCCACTTTTTTCCACTCTAAAATCATTGAGATGGATGATAAACAATGTAATGATCCAATTTGGATCAACCACTTACCCCTAAGAAGGAGATAATAGACTTGCCAATATTAACCTTCATTCTAATTGCTATGTAATACAAATCAAGTATATCTCTAAACTTAAGAGAATCCCTCCCAGATCCATCACAAAATACTAGTATATCTCAATAAATAACACATGAGATTCATTTCCCTAGCCTCATACCCTTCAATGATCCTAACATTTTTGCTTCTATCAAAGCCTTTCTTAGACCTTCACCAACTATATGAAATAATAAGGGAAATATTCAACAACAATATGTCGACACTCTTCGAGTTTAAAAAACATTGAAGAAGGTCCATTATTCATAATGGAAAGGAGACTATTGTAACACGAGTCATAATGTAATTCATAGACAATATATAAATCTCAAATGTTAACAAAATTCTTAGATATATCCAAGTTACCCTATCATAAGGTTTTGATAAGTCAATTTTTACCACCATATACCTTCTCAGTTTTTATAGTGTAAAATATTTCTTATGCAACCCTATTTACCTCATGAATATCTATACATCATAAAAGCCCAATTTCTCATGAGAAATTGGATATGATAACAATACCTTCAGCCTCAAAGATTTAATCCTTGCAAACATTTTGTAGAAGTGTTTTTATAAAGAGATATTGAGGGGATTGGTTTCTCAACTAGACAATAGGAATCAAATGCAAGAAAAGACCTAATTACACTATTCCTTGTTTGGTTTGGAATAATCCTGTGAAAGTAAAAATCCATCTACTTAGTTTCTCCTTGCTTTCTCTATAGCATTGAGTAAAAGCTTCTATTTTGGGTGTTAGCTACTTAAGTCTATCAACAGCTTCAATTTCATTAGATATCAACTTTTGAATATGCCTAAGCATAACATACGTTATCTATTTGATTCCTTCTTGATGTTGGTTAGTAATTGAATTGAATTCCACTAAAATGATTTCAATAGTCTGAAAATAATCGGGTGAACCAAATATGGGCAAGTTGAGATCAGTCATTGCTTTGTTGACTTTCTCCCATGTTCTTGTTGAGTTGTGTTATATTCTTTCCACAACTAGCCCACGTAGTTAACCGGGGAGTTATAAGGGGGGCCAGAGGCCCCCCTTTGTTCCGCTGATTACATAGCGGGGGGGTCACAAGGGGTTTGAGGGGTGCAGGTAACCCAACCCTATTGGGTAAATTTTGTTTTTTGGACCCTAAATTAGGTTCGGTGGAACTACCTATGGTTTTGTGCATGATTTTCGCACATGGTTTTGGACACGATGGTTTTCAGTCCACGGTTTTGGACGTGATGGTTTTTCGGTCCATGGTATTGGATGCTTCGGCATGTATAAATATGTATTGTAACATTGAAAGGAAAATAATGAAAAATTAAGCTGGTAATCCCAGTTTTGGGATCCAGGGGAAAATCTATGTGTATATGTGTTTTATGTGTTATGCTCTCGCATTGTTTATTTTCTGTGTTTTAGAATTCATATGCAGGTAATTTCTGTACGGGGTTAAAACCTACAGTTCTATGGCATGTTAACCATTCTTCATCCATCAACATTATTGGTTCTTTGATGAGGTATACCCAATATTTTGTAATTGGTTACATCTTTTTCAATATTTCATTATTCAAGTTGATAATCCCACAATCTTCTTTGCCTTTGGTTTTATGAATTTCAACAATAAATTTTATTTAGTTTTGTAACAGCCCCTGGTTGATTTTCCATGTAAAACAAAAAATATAAGACCATGGTCATGGGACATGTATTCAAATTTAAATGGTGGGAAAAACATCCTAGTGGGGTGTCACTTTTGATTTATTTATGGCTATGGAAATTGGAAAAGGCAAAGAGGCATAATTGGCAGTTTATTTATGAAATAAAGGAAAATAGGAGAAAAGGGAGATGAAAGGTCACAAATTTGCATAAGAGGGAAAATGAAGGAAAATGAAGAAATTAGAGGCCTCAATGATAAAAAGGTGTTTGAGGATCAATTCACAGGCTATTGTCAGTTCAGTTTGGGAGCTCTCTCTATATTTTCTCATTCTCTCATACTCTTGCACGCTTAGAGTATTCATGGAGCGCTCTTGGAGGATTTTGGCATACTTTGTATTTGGAGAAAGAAGGCAAAGGAAAGTGGGAAAGTACAAGTTAACTATTAGTCATGCCTAGTAGTTAACTTGTTGTTATATGCATTGTGGTCATACACATGAAGATTATGATCATTGCAGTTAAGATCCCGATGTTATATGTATCGCGCTAATCTATATTGGCCTATGCATATGGTTAGGGTTATGTCATTCAGGTGTGAGTCAATAGCCTCCCTTGAGATACATTAAGGTATGAGTTTGATTATATTGTATAGTTGGTTTATCTAACATGGTATGTTTATAGGTTGTTTGAATGTTTGATTAATTACACGATATGAGTATGTGTGTCTATAAGATTGCATGAAGGAATGATCTTGTTTTAAGATGGTTGTACTAACACAATATGTGCTAAGATAGTTGATATGTACTTGAGTGCAAGTGGCTCCTAGTTGTAGTGTTATGAATAATGATTGTGAGTTTATTGTGTTGGGAACCATGATTTTCGTTAGACCAAAACCTGTAGGTGTTAGTCAATGTTTGCATCACCAAAGATAAGGATCCACAAGAGGCAGCTAGTCCATGTCGTGAAACACATAGGGAGTGTTAGTTTATCCAATGTCCAAGAATCTCCCCCCAACGCAATCCAGGTGTGTATCGAACTCGTGACCTATGCTATGATATCACTTGTTGGGAATCACGATTGTTGTTAGACCAAAACCTATAGGTGTTAGTCAACGATCACATCGCTAGAGATAAGGATCCATGAAAGGCAGTTAGTCCATGTCGTGAAACGCACAGGGAGCGTTGGTTTATCCAATGTCCAACAAACTGTTGGTTATGTCATGGTTGTCAGCCTGAGTAAAGGTTGATTTCAAATTAATAGACACAATGCCTTGATCTTTGGAACATGTGACTAAAATGTGTGAATAGTTGCAGGGAAACATGCTTGGTATTAGTATGAAAAGGTAACAGTTGATTTGTTTATATAACTAATAGCTGGGTGATGTGATAACACATAATGAAACTCAATTGTAGTGAGGAAAAAGGTAAAAGAAGGGAATTTTGTGATAATTCCTTTGGCTATGTTTGGCAACCACAATTCCAAATGAATGAGTGCTTTGCATGAATATAGGAAGTCTTCTTAAACTTGATTTTGTCTAACATTATGTGGATATGTGTTATATTCATGAACATGTACTTGACAGGTGTAACAATTGGTTTCCAATTATGGCTGGATTTGTCAAGGAATTAGAGTCCCTTGAGAGATGATATGTGTATGTGTTAAGTTACAAGGAAGCGTGCTTTACACAGTAGGGTAAGATAACTGGTACATTATTATATTTGTTTATGCACTGGTAGTTGTGATTTTATGGCAGTATGATGCATGGTATTGCATGGCAAAATAGGCTTCCATGAAATTTTGAAGAAGGATCAAGTTAAGATTCCCCTTGGAAGCATTGGGAACCTATGGGGATTGATTCATGGCATTTGTTTCTAGTTTTCTGCTTTCGATGTTTTGCGATTTGTTTGCACTTGATTTGTAGTTTTGTTTGTGACCGATGCATGGCCATGCCACTTTGGTTGTGGTGTTGTGTTGTTATTGGTTTTTAATGGTTTTCTTCTTGTTGTTTCTTGTTCTTGCCTTTTATGTTTTGAGGGTCATGGAAATTGGTTGGGGAAAGAGGAAAGTTAATGGAACTTAGGGAAAGCTGAATGAAACCCAATAGGTAATGAAAGACCTGGATGAATCCTAGTGCATGTAGGAGGGTAGCTGAAGAAAAGAATATGATAACCAATTAAATTGGTTGGGCCCATTGGGATAAATGGACAGTGGTAGGATAGTCATGAGAAAGGTAACTTGAAAGGTAAAGTAAATGGATTTGAGGCATCAGATGCCTTGGCTATGTTGGGAACTGTTGTTTTGAATGTTGTGCATGTTGTGCATAGATAAAGGGAGTTCTCTTGTCCTTGGCCTTATAAGCACTGGTAATTATGTTGTGATCATGATTATGCTAATATGTATATATGTATATATATGTATGTAAGAATGTCATTTTCTGACAGGGTCGTCATGGATCATGATTATCTTATGCTAATGTTTATATGTATATATGTACGTATGTCTTTGTCTCATAAGTTCGTCAGGGATCATGATTGTTTTATGCTAATGTATATATGCATGTTATTGTCTGACAGGGTCATCAGGGATCATGCTTGTGGAGGAATGATTGTTTATGTAGGTAAATGACATGAAGAGGTTTATGGCTATGAGGAATCAAGCGGAAAGAGTAGCCCTAATAGATCTATGAGGTCAGTATCATTTGGATATGAATTAATATTATGTGCTTGTACTATGACTATGTTTATGTTATGGTAGGTAACGCTGAAGGATACATCAGTGGAATGAAAATAGTGTAATCTGCGGTATGTTGAGACAAGCATGGATAGTGGAAAGACACTGGAAGAAAGGTTGCTTGGTAGAGACAGTGTGGTATTTGGATGTGAAGTATTATTGTTGTGTATATTTTGTACATGTTGTAAATGCGGTGTTGTGTATATAGGGTGGTATGTACATGTTACATATGTGGTGTTGTGTACAAATGGTGTTGTGTATATGTTGTATATGTGGTGTTGTGTACATGTGGTGTATACATCGTACATACAGTGTTGTGTACATGTTGTACATGCGGTGTTGTGTACATGTGGTGCTATGTACATGTTGTGCACGTGGTGTTGTGTGTGTGCGGTGCTATGTACATGTTGTACATGTGGTTCTATGTGCACATGGTGTTGTGTACACATTATGCAAGTGGTGTTGTGTACACATTGTGCAGGTGGTGTTATGTATACGTGATGTTGTGTGCATGCTGTGTAGGTGGTGTTGTGTACATGTGGTGATGTGTACACGTTGTGCAGGTGGTGTTGTGTACATGTGGTGTTATGCATATGATGTACGTGTGGTGTTGTACATGTTGTACACATGGTGTTGCATGCATGTTGTACATGTGGTATTGTGTACATGTCGTACATGTTGTGTTGGGTACATGTGGTATTGGGTTATGTGCATTGTGTAGTCATTGTATCGTTACATGTGTATTCATTATGTTGTACTCTATGTACGTATATGTATTGTGTTGTACATCAAGTGTAGGTGTATGTATTGTGTGGTACACCGTGTGTGGATGTATGTGTTGTGATGTATATTGTGTGTGTGTATGTGATTGAAGAGGAGAGAAGGTTATTGGGTGCTTTCCGGATGTGGAAACTAATCTAGTGTGTGTACGAAAATGACAAAGAACTTAGGTAGTAGTAAAAAACCGATTGAAAGATAAGTATCAGTATTTTATTTTAGTTTTAAGTATGCATATGATTCTGATTTATGATGGTTACATGTGATCTATGATTCCATTTATGAAGGTTGTGTTTTGAGCTAACTACATGTGATATGTTTATACATGATGATTTTAATAAAGAGCTAATTTGACTTGTTGTGACATGAAGTAAGTAGAATTGCAGGTGTACCTTATTAACAAGCTACCAATGAGGTATGATTTGAATTTATTTTAATCTAATGCAAATTATGTGTTTGGAATAGGAAAGTGTTGAAAATGCCTGGTTTGGGTGGTTGAAACTGACTGCAATAATTATCAGCAGTAGCAAAAGGAATTGGAACAAGTAGCAATATGCAGGTAAAGTAGTTCAAGAGCAGGGCCATTATGGGACACTGGTACCCAATAGTGTCCATTGAGTTCCATGAGCATGCTATGACCGGTATGATGGTTTTGAGGGAAGGATATACCTTGGTTTTTGGACCTTTCGATGAAAGTAAACCTTGCCAAGGGATGGATCACCCAAGGGACTATATAGCAGAGAAGGGGATGTCAGCGGAACTTGGAAGGTGAGTGAATGCATGGAAGGGGGTGATCGGATTGCCCGAGGGACTGTGTAGCAGAGGAATGAATATGTTTTGGTCATTAGCATTGCCAAATGGAATCAGACACACATTAGGAGTGTGCCCCGAAAAAATGAGCCTGTAACTGTTCACTGAGAGAACAAGTAGTGCAATATTGTAGCATTGGACATTGGATGCAAGTTTGACTTTGGTAGTGGATTCTAGACTTCCTGGGAAGGAGGTGAATCCTAGTATTAATTTCAAGGTGGATGTGTGAGCCTCTGGATCCTGAATAATGTGGGCATCATATCCTTTTATTTGTTGGTTAAAGCAAATGTGCATATGCATATGTGTATATTATTGTAAATATTGTATCGAGTTCTGGTTATAAATCTCCATAGAAAGTATGATTATTTGTTGGTTGAAATAAATTTGCATAAGTGTATGTGGTTATGATTGTAAATGTTGTAAAGAGTTGTGTTATAAAGATCAAATAAACGATATGATTGTCATGTTTTCAGCAGTGGTCATTGTAAATACTGCAATGAGCTGGGTTATAAAGCTCCATGAGTAGTAAGTTTTGTTTTCAGCAATTTGTTGGTCGTAGGTGTCATAGAACACTAAGGACAATGTTCCCCCAATGGGGAGGGGTTTGTAACATCCCCTTATTGATTTTCCATGTAAAAAAAAATGTAAGACCAAGGTCATGGGACACGTATTCCAAGAAAAATGGTGGGAAAAACATCCTAGTGGGGTGTCACTTTTGGTTTATTTGTGGCTATGAAAATTGGTAAAGGCATTGGAAAAGGAAAAGAGGCATAATTGGCATTTTATTTATGAAATAAAGTAAAATGGGAGAAAAGGGAGATGAAAGGTCACTATTTACATGAGAGGGAAATTGAAGGAAAATGAAGAAATTAGAGGCCACAATGATAAAAAGGCTTTTCGAGATCAATTCACAGGATTTTGTCAGTTCACTTTGGGAGCTCTCTCTCTATTCTCTCATTCTCTCATACTCTTGCACACTTATTCTTGGAGCACTCTTGGAGGATTTTGACATGCTTTAGATTTGGAGAAAGAAGGCAAAGGAAAGTAGGATAGTGCAAGGGAATAGGTGGATCGATGACTACAACTGGATTTCTTTGCAGGTAACAGGTTGCGTGTGTGATTTCCTTGCTGATTTATGGATGCATGGTATATGCATGTGATTATTTAGTTATGAGTTGTCATTGGGATGGAGGATTTCCTAGATTGACAATGGTTTTAGCCTTGCCTTTCCATTTCCTAGATAGTCATGGTGTTTTGGGTTTTCCCACTTGATTGTGTTCTAGTTGGTGCTCATAATTCCTTATGGATGTGGGTTGGAACAAACGCTCTGGAAGCCATGTAATAGCTTGGGTTGAGTTACTAACCCTTGAGCCTAGGTTGGACAGATGCTATGGAGCCCTTAGTGGGTTGAGTTACTAATCCCGGAGCTAGGTTGGACAAATGCTTTGGGGCCCTAGAAGGTTGTGGGTTGAGTTACTAGTTCCTTGAGCCCTAGACAACTGGGTGGAGACTGATTTCGTTGGTGTTAATGATGTTCGACCATGAGGTGGAATCACTGGTTGAGGGTTAAGGTGGTTTGGCCCCTAGAAGACCTGCTTTGGTTTTGTTTTGTTAATTCCATGAGATCTCGCATTCACACTTAGAATATGGGGTGGGGGTGATTGGCTGAAAGAGAGATTTGGTTCAACCCAATCTATGATTGGGTGGTACGTGGAAGTCCCTAACTTGGTTGGCTTTTGCATATGTTAATAAGAGATATTTTCCTATCATATTTTATGAGTACTTATACTTGAGATTGTGTGGCTTTGATGGCTACTCTATCATGGTTTTTATGTTGTTCATTTGTTGGTTATATGATGTATATTGTCTATGGCTCTTGATATATTTTATTATTTGATGAATGCATGAACAAACACATGTTATTTCAACTATTATAGGAGGGCATTAGACCTTTTCGTGATTCTTAGATAAGTATTAGATCCCTATGTTCACATATTCATTCATGACCTATAGATTACATGTCTATCATATGTTTGACGAAACGACTGTCATGGTTAGGTCTAGATAGGTCAAGTCTTTGACTAATTTTTTTATGAATGGCTTTGTCTTGATGTTATTTGTCATTCTAGAAAGTCTCATTGCGTTTTTGGCAATGGTTAAGAGGTTGACCTAGAATGGTGGCTCAGAATCTGGGACTGCGCCCTTTGAACTGGAAATTTTGGACTGTAATTGCACCCTTACATGCTTATGCATGCGATTGGAGGCATATAACTACATGGAGGCCTTATCATGCATGCCGTTGTGGGCCCAAGTCACTAAAACAACAATCTAGCTCAAGGTTTGGGAACTTGGAGTGGTTGTTCAGCTCATGGGTGTCTTGTAAGCCCTGTAGGATGTCAAATTGTGGTTGGTAAGTTCTAGTTTTCAGCCCCACTTCCTTAATTAGATCTAGGATTTCGAGTCATGTTATAATATCTCCTCCTCTCATGTTTACCTCGGCAGCCCAGAAGGCTGGTGAAACTGGGTAAATGTAGGAGGGATGGTTTAGCACCTTGGAACCTCTTTCCTTTCATTGAATTACTTCTTTATGTACCACAGAAAACTAGACTTTCTCTTCCTGAAAATTGACTACGCTTTGCAAAAAATGTGTCCTAGCTTTCTTGATACTTCCAAAATTCTTCCATTACATCTTCTATAAAATTGGCATCACCTTTAGCTCCTTCAATGTTGAAGTGAAGCTAACTCCTCTCATGCATTCTCCAATTCCATTTCCTCTTTTTTTTCCTTGTCTAATGGGGCGTGGGAGATAGCTATACCTATTGATATTGGTTTAATAATCTGGTCCTTCTTACATTGAATAAATTCTCCTTAGATACGTAGAGTAAGACATTATCTATTGTTATTTTCCACTTCCTTTGTGTTATTTGAATAATGGATTGCCTTTTCCGATGATATGAAATGGACTCCACATCTGTAGCTTCATTAATTTGTTCAAGAATTGGTTGGTATTTCCATGACATGGCATTGTTAAGGCTACCCAAGGTGTGGAGATGTCCATCACTGAAATTTGGTCCTTAGATGTTGCTTTAGTTTCTTAAGTAAAGACCTGGCCTTATATAGGTGTTTTCTCTCCCCCATTTTATTTTGTTTGGGTTATTACTTGAGCATCTCATGTCACTGAGGTTTCCTGATTGCATTTCATGTTGGGAGTGTCATCAACAAGGGTTATAGTAGAATTTTCTATCTTGTCATTAAAGCATTGTGTATCGAATATGCCAATGTAGCATCTTCTGCACCTTTTCTTGAAACGTTGGATTTGGTTGATTCTTTTGTCGGTATTTCACCATCAATAAGATTCCCAATCTCAATACAGGTGTTGGTTTTCTCTACTTGTTCTTCCTACGTCAAATCTATGACACCTTGTGTATTGGTGAGCTTAGGATTTGCTTGACTTGCCTTCCGCATGCTCCTTTTTCATTTCCTCATATTCTACGTTTTGAATTTTTCCCACTTGGGATTTATTTTCTTGTTTAGTGAGCTGTTTTGTTTCCCTTTTTAATATCTCTAGCTCTCTCTTACTTTTTACTTCATTTTTTTCTCTTCTTTTGTGCTAACATGTTCCCTTTTCTCTTCTCTTCCTCTACCTCTAGCCTTTGTTGGGAAAGTAATTCATGGGTAGTCTCTTACTCTTGCTTTTCATTCAATTCCTCCACTACCATCCCTTGTAGCTCTAACTCATGGAGTACTTTATTCATTTAATCATGGATGGAATTTTGTTCAGCCTCCTCTCTTAATCATGATTCTTCAACACATCTAGCTTCTTCATTTGCCTTATTGGCCATAGCCCCTTATCTTATTTTAAGCTTTTCTTCCCATGATAATGACCCAAACGTTTATACTAGCTTTCCTTCTTGTAGCTTCCTCCAAATCATGTGCATTTTCTGTGAAAAGTTCTTCTTTCCAACTGAGGGGATTGTTCAACATGTTTGAGGAATAACACCTTAGGATCATGTCTTATGAACCTACCTATTTTGAACCTATATTCCAAATGCACTTGTCCTTCATGTTTTGCATGTTTAGTACCTTCAACAAATTGATACCCAATATAAAAATCGTATGGCACAAAATTCCTCTTTTTATCCTTAAATAATTTAGTGTTGAAACCTTGCATAATGGTTTGTTAAAAAAAATCGTCTATGAAAAACTTGTCCAGGATGTAGATATGTAAGAGATGCTCTATATATCTCGATATAAGTGTGATCCTTTCCAAAATACCAATTTCTTATATACTAGTATCTTCTTTTGCACGTTTGGAGAATCAACGACATTCTTATCCAAACACGAGATTGTGTAGAGGTGTTATAGAGAAGTCACAAATTTGGGAATTAGACCTTTTGCACTTGTTTTCCCATAAAATATTGAAGAACACATGGATGGGAGGATGTGAAACTTGCCAAGTGATTGATAACCTAATAAAGGTGTTCATTGCACATATCATGTGAAGTAAACAAGAATTCATATAAAAGACAAATGTTATACCGTCTTTGTGGTTCTGAGCTTGTCTATTTTTTATGTTGAGTTGCTTGGAGATGGTTTCTCCCTAGTTGAACCTCTTCCTTTGCATGGCTATAGTGTATGTTAATGGTATTCATGTCTTTGAAAACTAGGAGCAATCCTTTTCCCCATAGCCTACAATGTCGAATCATGAGGTATATGTAAAGCTCTCTTAGGTTGGCAGTGGGTTATCTACCATCATATGTATTCAAGAATCACTTGTACTCTTTCCACCATCTGGGTAGGATTTTACTGACATCATATCTATGATAGAAATCCATAACAAAATCTTTATTTAAAAGCTCCTCGATATCTTGAAATTTATAGTATCTAATGACTTCCTAAGGCAAGAAATTCCCAATGCATTCTTCCTTTTCATTCACACAACACACATTTCACAATTACTATGTTTAATAACCCACTCAACTACTTCTATACAAGGGAAAACAAGTGTTCTCATTATGGCTAAGTGTAACCTAAAGCATCAGATGAAGTTGAAAACCTAGTCATCCACTACTCAGAGGTCGAAGTCATTGTGTGGTGTCCATTTTGGGCACTCTCTTTCCATCTTGGGATCTAAGTTATCATTCAAATGCTAAACTTTGTATCTCCATATGTTGGCATTTCTGTGGTCAATTTTTTAAAGGGAATATCAATGATTGGTTGCAGTCCCTTCGTTGACCGAGTCCCTCCTTTTTGTATGTAATAGAATTAGATATTTCCACCAATTATTTATCCTTTGCTAATTGTTTCTTCATCAAATTGTAAATAGGAGTTTCCCTAGATGCATTTTACTGCACCCATTGAGTTTATGCATAATTATCTTGTGAATATGAGAGAATGATCACATAGTAGATAGGCACAACTAAACTTTCCTAATTTTGAATTCATCATTATCAAAAAACTAGAGATTGGGTTTTTTTCTTGAACTAGAAACAATAATCAAGTAATTTGTTTGCATGGATTCGTATTCTAGTCACTCACTACCTTAGGTCATCGAATAACTGATGTTTGCCAATCAAATATGAATAAAATTGTTGTGTGCATGCCAATTTTAATTGTGAGGATGAGAATGTGGGATTAAAATTGATTATTAAATCGTAACTATGGTTGCTATACTTTTGAAACCTTGTAGTCGTGTACATTTAGTTTACCATTAATGGTTGATATAATGCGTACATGAATGAAATTTTCACTTCACAATTTTGAAATATAACTTTACCACATTTTATCATGTTCATTGACGTTTGGGAGAAAATTTAGTATTTTTTCTCTTTCTGTGAGGTCAAGCAAATTTCAAAGAAATATTATAAGGAATATTCCATATAGGGCTTAGCAATATTTACTTCTTCCATAAGTCTTTAGTGAATTTCATGAGGCCAAAGATATAATAATATGAAACACTTTGCCAATTGTTATCATTTGGATGAATTTTTGAGCCAAAATTACATCTCTATGTATGATTACATGAGTTGTATATAGAGAAGGCATAGATTATACAAAGAGAAGACATGGCTGGTGATAAGGATGATGGCATGTCCAAAGCTCAAAGTGAGAGGTTTTCATGATTGTTGACGTGGACTATATGGACAAGATGTTAGTGTGATCCATGTAACAAAACCAACGAATGAGATCTCATTTTGCTTTGTCTACATGGATGGCCATGATGTCTTTTTGGCTTTTTAGTGGAGGATTTTGTTAATCATCGATCATCTCATTAGTAATCGATGAGAACCAACTTAACATTTCAAATATAAATTTGGAGAGCTACAACAAGCACATAACTAGTAATCATTTAGTTACTTCATGCGATATGGAATAATCAGTCACATACATGTAAGGGAGAGTAACTTTTAATAACTAAAATTAAGAAAAAATATCAGAAATATAACCACAAAACCAAAGTAAATAAAAGTAATATAAAAGTACTTGTAAATTGCACTTGAACAAAAACTCAATTGTTAATAACAAGTATTATGACTAGTATTGAGATTTACTTCATTCAACCCACATGTTATATAATTAAATTGTCACAATGTTAGTGCAATAGTAAGTTATATGAAACTAAAGGCTATAGCACGATTCTATTTAGAACAAGTCTATTCAAAACCAAACTATCTTCAGTACGTAACTTTAAACACATAAAATAAACACCACAAAATTTGTTGTCAACTTCCAAGATTTGACAATTAAAACATAAATTGTTGTCTTCAAAGAAAATCTAGAGACACTATAAGTATCACCATGTGAGTTCTTACATAAAATGTATCTTATACTAACAAAACGTCGACCCCTCAATGTTTCTCTGCCCTTGCTTTTAAAGAAAAAATTGATAACTTCCCCTCGTAACTAACATAATAACTAATTACACATATAAAATTTCTAATTGTAACTATCTACATTTACCACTCATTTACATGAGGTGAATTTAAATTTAACAAATATTTTCTTCCTTGTCATTTTGTACTTACCCTTTGACACAGTCACTGCTTTTGGCCAGTTTGAAGATTGTGCTACTTCCAATCCTTCCTCGTATTCATCATTGATTTTTTCGATAGTTGATTGGACATGCATAATAGGATGAATTGCATTGGAGACTAGTGTGCTCCATGTCATATTCCTTTTAAACTTTCTTATTCTATCCCACTTAGAAGGGGGAATCAAAATCTGCTTTCTGAATTTTAAACATGCCATTTCCAATCTCGATTTCAAGTGAAAAGGTGCCAAGAGTAGATGACGAATTATCAGAAGAACCACAATAATGAATTCGCGAAGAAGAGTATTCATTGTTTGTTCACCTGTTATAGAATCTCTCAAATTTTCTAGGATATGAATTACATCTTGTTGACACTTGATCAACATATCATTATATATATTTCCTCTGCAATTAGCCAGCCCTTGGGTGTCCAAAAAGATGGAAATCTAAATCTCTACAAACAATTGTATTCTTCCTTGAAAGAATTGATTTCATTTTTGGCCAATGTTATCTCCTGATTCATTCTTTAACAACCATCACAGACCAAATATTTTGAACGATTGGTAAGAGCTTCATGGTATCAAGTGCATAATCTAAAGTTGTTCAAGCCATGACATGATGGAATCTACTTTAGCAATCTTGATTTCTATTTCCAAACCAATTTTCTTTGTGTCAAGAACAACATTCATTATTATGATGGCCTTACATTCAAGTAACAATTTGGCATATGGCCACAAATTTATCTCTATCCTTTATAATGGTTTGTATCCCTATAGATTCTGGATTCAAAGAATTTTTTAGGGAGTGTACTCTATCTCTTTGCTCCTTATTATCGCCTTCAGCCCCTTAATAACATCATTCTTTTTGTTATATATTGTTGTCAAAGATATTGTTTCTTAGTCTTTTTGTTATTCTAATAGTCCTATTTGATTCTCAAGTTTTATAACTTTAACTTGAAAACACTTCAACTTCTCTGACAAATGGTTAAGAGGGTTAGTAGATGAATCAGCAGCAGTAATACTTTACTTCAAAACTGAGTTCAACTTTGCCTTATATTCTTCTATTTTATTTTGATGTTGTTCCTATTTGTTCTAAAACTCTATTTTCCTTGTTGTAGTTCCACTATTTGTGATTCTTTATCTGCATTTGCTTTCCCCATCTCCTGAACCTGCAAAGACAATTAATCCCTTTCATCATAAGAAGCTAATACATCAAATATCTCAAAATTTGTGAATTTTTATGAGGCCTTCTAATCATTAATCTTCCTATATTTAGAAGCTAGTGATTTCTTGGTATTAATGCCATATTTTGGTCATCTTGAAATAGAAATAATCTTATTTTCCAACTCTTTTATTTTGTTTGATTTAGAAATCTGAACAACTTTGGCAATTTTAAACTATGGGTTTAATATACTTAAATGGACTTGCAACTTTTTCACATATGTAGTGAATTGGATAAGCCATTTGACTACCATCTCCCCAATTTACTTGTGTTGTTACATTACATCATCTTCATTGATTTGATTTAAATCTACCTTAACTGTTATAGATTTAGAGCCTACTAGTTTTCCTCCTACTTTGACTTCAAGTTGGATCACCTTTTAAAATTAAACATATTTTTCTCAAGCTTTGTCAATGAATAAAACTTTGGGTTGTAAATATATTCTAAGTCAGTTACTATAATGTAACCTGAAACCCTTGCTTGAATTGTGATTGTTATTGTGTGTTGATATGGCAGTGCAAGGGTGGTTACTTTTCCTTTCAATGATGTTTTTGTTGTGCTAGTAGAAATAAGAATTGTTGGGCCTTCTTATTTTTTTGGATGGATTTTAATCAACAAATCTCTGACTTGATGAGGCAGTGGATCCTGAAACTCTTCATTAATTTCATCCTCTATTTTTTATCTTTTCTTCATTAACAACATCTTTTATCACCTCTTTAGGTGACTTGTGCTTATGAGAGATTTTTGGTATTGAATCTAAAAGTGAAAACATTCTAACCATGGTCTTGGCCACTTGTTCTATGGCTCTTGATATCAGACTAGTTTTCATTGAGCTAATTGTTGACTTTTTCATTTCTATATTAGCTATAAATGGACTTTTCCCCATATTCTCTTAAAAAATCATCATTTCTTTCTCCTATTCATGTATTATGTTTAGCTTGTGCACCTATATCAAATTTGTTGTCATGTTGATAACTCATTAAACCAACATATTTCCTTTGCTTAGAAATAACATGGAGGGGGTCATATTTCGAACGAAACATCTTTTGCAACTTAAGAGTTAAAATATTCTTTTCCTAAAACATTGTAAGCACTTGTGTTTTTTACAAAAATAATAGGATTTCACAAGGCAAAGTAAGAAGAGCTTTCTTGATTTTTGATAGAAAATGCAAATTATCTATTACTAGCCTTTGTATGACTACTTCATATGCAAAGACTTGAGGGGTGAGATACATTGGTAGATAGAACGGCTCTCCCTCATACCCATATATTCCTATGATTGTATGGTGCTTATACCAAAAAAATCGCCAATGCTTGTTTCTTTGCTTAGCTGTAAAATCCTCTGATACCTCTCTAATATTCTCAAAGGGGCTTGATTGGTTATAAAACAATGAAGATTTACTAGAAAATATCAACATATTTTACATAATTACCCTCTATGTTGCTTGGATATAGCATTGATGTGTAGTTTGTCACCTCATTTTCTTTACCCTCATTATTTTGTATATTCTAGTTCAAACCACACTTTCTGAAGAAGATTGCATAATTGAATAAAATTAGATGTATTAAATATGTATTATACCTGAAATGAAGGAATTTTTCCATGATGCTTAATTAAAAATTGATTTCCTTAGAGTGAATCTAAGAAAATTTAATGGATTGGGCCTTTTTCCAAAATGCACATTAGCAATACTTCATCCATTTTTTGACCATTCTAATACCCTCGAATTATCATCAAAATAGAAAATGTATGTCTAACTTTTGGTTTCAACATATTAGTTTTAATAGGTAAACTAGGTTTAGAAATAGTTGAAGGGTATTTGAGAACTTCTCTCAAGGCCTGTTGCTTTCTTTCTTCAAACCAGGTCAATAATTATTGCCAACGTTGCTCTTCATTTATTTCTTCGCCAAAATTTGGGAATCCCATCATTTTGGCTATGACCTCGCCAAGTATTTGGACTATTAATTTTGAATCGCTAGGGGTGACTATGCATCCTTTTTTAGCATCATAATACTTAGCAAGAAACATTATTATATCAAGGTTTTGATATGTCATGAGTAGAGTGGCTTGGAGAAAGAGGGACTTTTGAAGAATGGATTCTTCAGTTACTTGTCCAAATTCTTGATGGATTTTGCTCTTAAGTTCACCAACATTTGAATTTAAGACTTGGTATCCCTAATTCCATTTAAAGTATCAATTAGGATGTTGTATACTTTCTTGGGAGTCACCTTTCCCATTCTGGTAGCAGTTCTTACACTAAACATTTAGTTTAAGCTTGAAATTCACAAAGGGGGGTTAATAATCACTTATTTGGGACATTGAATAGTTAATTGGGTCATTGGATTCAAGCTTGAGCAATATTTCCTTTACCCCAAAGAAATTACAATGGTTATTTTACGAAGAGAGGTAAAAATGCACGAAGTAAGGGTGCTTTTATATAAATGGTAGGTAAGTACTACCTATTTAATTCAATCACTTACCAAACTAAGTGTGAAATGAGATAATTAATGAGTCATAGATACATAGTGAGTTATATTTGATTAGTCCACATATGGCTCACCTCCCAATGGAGATTAATCGCCATCAAATATATTTCCTTTGCATCATTTTGATCTCATTGGATCATGACTAAAGGTTAAACTTCACAAATCATTTAACCCAATACGCCACGAGATCCATTTATCACTTTCAACTGTAACTTTTAGATCTCGTCGGACTGTTACAGTTCAACGTTGTGCACTTTGGAGTTTGATATGTTTGTGGATTTTCAATCAAGTTGACACACCACTGTATGATCTCATTGGGATGTATCTTGTTGTTAACTACCTTGCACTTTTCAATCCAATATGGAGTGATAACCATCGATTGCTTTAACCCATAGTCGTTAGATTGCATTGGGGTCTATTCGATGTTAAATTTTGGTTGTTCATATATTTGATATAAATTCTGGATCGTCCATCATGCAAAATTACTACCATTCAATTAGATGGAGTTAAGCCTCTTGAAATTAACTTGTTTGTTATAACATATTAAATAATCAACCAAATTTCTAGATTCATTTTGTGAAGACTTCATTAACTGCCATATAAAGCTACACTTGAAAATTGGGATTTGTTACACACTATTAAAAATGAGTTTTATATCTAACTTTTGAGTTTCACAAGGCAGGATGAAATGTACTACAATAGTACCCAAGCTTAGAATTTGTTCACAAATCTAAACATGTATGCCTAAAAACAACTTATTACCTTGGGGTATGCCTCAATTATCCAACCTTCAAGGCATTTACTAATGACCAATATTACCAAAGATAAACCTCATAGAAACATTCTCCTATTTAGATGGCATTTATTTATGATATTTATATATAATAATCATCTTTTCAATGTTGCTCCACTAGTAACGAGAATTTCTAACCTTGATGGAGTCGTCTTGATATCGCAAACCTTATTTCATTGTAAGTAAGCATTTATAGCCTCGACAAAGTCATCTTTATATCATAGACCTTGCTGCAATGTTAGTGAGCATCCATAATCTCGATCAAGATATTTGCATTTCCTCAGTAACAATCTATATTCCTCTCTCTTTTCATTTTTTTAAGAGAATCATGCACTATGTTTCTCAGGATGATACTTGCTATTGAAGGGGGAGGTGTGCAACTAGGTCTTGAAGTTTTAAATCCCCAAAAGAGATAGGTAATGTATTGGTATTCCTTGGATATAAAGGTTATACTCTCCTCATTATTTTTATCCCCTTTTAAGACTTTTCCTCCACAAATAATACAACCAATTATTTTAAACACACACACACATAAGCAACTATGAATATATTCTTTCTTCAAAACTCACCAACCTTACTTTCATCAGAATAAAGAGAGAATGGTTGCCAAAAGTTGAAAATTCAACATCATTATTATCATGAAGATTTTATGTAATCAACGAAGGAAACACGAGGGTTTTAAAAGAAAAAAAAAAAAGAAAATGTATATCAAGCAAGCTACTTACGTGAAGCAGCTATATGAAAATCTTTAAAAACTTGTCCATTGACAAGAAGGGAACCTAGTTTTCCTTCCAATCTTTGGACCCAATAAGTGTTAGTTCCAATTTTCTTAGCTATCTAGTAGGGACCCAACAATAAATTTTGAAATTTAAAGTGCTTTCCTTTGGCTTCATTGGATTTATCTTGGTTTAGGAGTAAATCATCTGTTTCAAAATTATTATCACTAGCTTTATGTTTATCGAATAATATTTTGACCAACTACTAATGACAGGTGAATTTATTCTTAGCTTTTTCCCTTTCTTCCTCTGACAGGAGAAGTGTATTGATCCACAATTACATAGAGGATAGGGGTTGACCTCTTAACACTTGAGATAACTACAAAGATGGGAGATAGATATTGGTGGCTAAAATTGCTACTTGATCATAGACAAGGAAATAGGGGAAGGTTCCCAAGGCTTCCTTTGGGGTTACTCGATTAGCTTAGAGTGCATTATGCAAAGCATTATTCCAATTTTTGTTATTTTTAGTGACAATTTAAAAAAAAATATGGACCAAATACTTTTTAGTAGACTCAACTATCATATTTCCTTGGAGATAGTAATCGGCATAATATTTCACGGTAATGCATTTGTAAAGAGCATTTCCATCATGAGAAAAGAAGAAAAGTAAGTAGCATTATCAAGATGATCATCAATGAGACTCCAAACTTAGAAATACTATGTTGTTTAAGGAATTGCAAGACTACGTTTTCGTTGACTCAGGTTAAGGGAATGGCGTTAGACCATCAAGTGAGATAATCTATGGTTATTAAAATATATTTATTTTGTTTCAAGGAATGTGGGGTGATTTCTCCTATCACATATATTCCCCACTACTCAAAAGGTTGGGTGATGGTCATAAGCTATAAAGGTATAGAGGCTTTCTTTCCTTTCCCACACACAACCAACAATTTTTAACCTTTCTTACATATGCATGAACATCCCCAAATAAAGTTGCCCATAATAACCTGACCTTCAGATTTTATGGGTTGTGGTTTCTCCTACAAAGTATCCTCCTACAAGTCCATGATAGAGATCCTTCAATACCTACTTAACATCATCCTTCTTTAAACACTTGAGTAACACTCCATCATAATTTCTTTAGAATAGTATTAAGGTTATCAATTGATATTGAGCAAAATTCAAGCACAATTCCATCTTTTATTTATAATACATATGGTTAGGGCATACTTCATAATACAATAGGTAAGATAGGTTAGAATACCAAGAACCAATATCTAGGATAAAGAGTACATCATTAGAAAAAATAGATATTTCATTTTCCATCCTTCTTACCATGCATTTGCAAAGTCTTGTCCTTCAACAACTAACTTACAAAGCCCTTGACCTCTCACCATTTTGGTTGGTTTAATTTCAAGATCAAACTCTTGAATTGTGACCATCCAATTTCCCCATTTTCCTTCCAATTCCTATTGAGTGAAGAGGGAGACTACAATAGCATGGGGTACTAGAACTTTTGATGTGATTATTTAGGATGTAGGGTTTTAAATGATTGATTTCTTTGTATACAACATAAGTTTTCTTATCAATCAATGGATAGTTCAATTTTTCTCCTTGTAAGTTAGTGTTCATGAATGAGATCAAATATTTATTCCCCTAAATATCCTTTTAAATTAAGAACAACAAAGAAAGATTGATATGAAGCAAAAGTGTAAAGATAAAACTCATCAAAATTAGGACTGTGTAGGATGGGACCTTGAGAAGTCACCATCTTAATCTTATTAAAAGTCTCTTTCTTTTCATTGTTCCACTTGAAAGTAATGCTTTTATGAATCATCTTTTGCAAGGGTTCGATTGTCTTGATGAAGTCTAGGATGAATATCTTAACAAAGTTGATTTTCCTAAAGAAGGATTCCATAGATTTATTATTGTGAGGTAGAGGGAGTTATGATATCAATCTAAATCATTCAAGGTTGATGGTTATCCCCTCTTTTGATATGATGTGACTTAAAAACTTTCCTTCTCTCACATCAAAAATAATTATTTTGGGGTTTAACAAGAAACTGTATTTCCTACATCTTTTAAAACCTCAATAAGATGCATAATACAATTTACCCCATTCCTTGAATATATTATTACATCATCCAAATAAACTATAACACTTTTGTTTAATATGCCTCTAAATGTAATGTCCATGGCCCTTTGAAAAATGGTGCCTTTATTGATTAATTGAAAGGCATGCGCTTATAAGTGAAAATGGCCCACTTATAGCAGAACGTGGTTGTAATCCTATCCTCCCTAGTCACTAATATTTGGTTATATCCCGAGAATCCATCTAAAAGCAAAAAAAAAAAAAAAAATCTCAACCCTAGAAAATATTTGAAGGAGTTGATCCATTGGTGGGATGGGATAGTTTTTTTTTTCTTCCAAAAAGCTTCATTTCCTATATAAAGATAAATTTCTCTTGTCCTTTTCCTCATGGGCATAAAATTGTTTACTTAGGTAGTATATCTAATTTGGAAGATGATTTTGACATCTAGTAGTTATTTGAGTTCTTTCTAAAGTAAAAATTCTAACAAAGGGTGAAATTTTCACAACCTTTTGAAATGTTTTTGCATCATTTTTTAATGGTATGGTATGTTGTATGATCTTTTTTCATAAGAGTGGGTTTTGACAGCATAATTATATTCCATTGATCATATGTTTTGTTATAGAGCCAAGGAGGCCTTTGACACTTTAGGATGATACATTCACTAAGAAAGGATGATGATTTTAACTATATTTTCCATATGAACATTCTAACTTAGCCTAGATAAAGCTTTGGACCCATTTGAGGTCAGTAGGCCTTTCATGGTAAGGTCACATAAACCTTATAGCGTGCAAATTATAACAACGCTTTTTGCTACACAACTTCTAATTAACATTGTGCAAATTTGTGTTATGTCAAGCTATGCAAATAACTTAAATTGGTGTTAGCTGAAGAAGAGGACACATATTCCGATTTATGGGGGGGGAGGTTGCTTGTGATCTATTAAAAACATACCACACCCACCACATTTATTCCATTTCCTATTACCCTAATGAATGGAATGACCTGCACATGCATGTAATGAAGTTTGGAGTGGGCAACTAGGTGAAGGAAAATGCATATATTGTCCCTTCCTCAAGGATCGAGCAAAGAATGGCATGCTAGGAAGGGAAAAGAAAGTTCATCACAAAAACATGAGAATACAATGTAGGGAGCAATATATGGGGAAGAGACATGAGCAAGAGATAAGTTGGGAGCACTTGTGAAGAGAAGAGCCATCATTGGAAGAGGAGACTTGGAAAGAGACCTGATAGAAGAAGATATATTAAAAAAGTTAGTGGACAAGGTTTTGTTAGACTATATAGTCCCTGAGCTAGTGCTCTAAGAATTCAACTGTCATCCCTTGTGTTATGGTGAGAAGATTTGTATGGTGTGCAAAATCATTATTGGATGGTGGGAGGCTCAGTGGAGAATTGAACCACTTAGTGCTTGTTGAGTAAGATGATAAACCACTAAGTGCCTGCTAAATAAGCTAATAAATGACTTAGTGATTGTTGAATGGGTAGATAAACCACTTGGTTTCTTATTGTAAGGTTGATAAACAACTTCATAGTGTAAGTTGGGCCACTATGGTGCTTGCTGGAAGAGTTGGTAAACCACCTGGACAGTGAATTACGGGCTCTTGTAGTGCTTGCCTTAAAAACACAACTGTTAAACCACATATATAGTAGATTCAGTATGCTGAAACTGAGCAATTCCCTAGTTGGGCCTTGGGCAAAGCCCTACGATTAATCTCAGAAAGGAAGAGAGTCACTATGGTGCTTACTGCAAGAGAGCAGTTGATATACCACCAGTTGAAAAATCAAGTGCAATGTAGACTAACACTTATTTTTTAGATTGATAATTATTTGTGATTATTATATAACTTCTTTTATCATTTAGAACTTCTTCATCAAGCAATTATACTTAAAAATTTCAACCATACAAGAATAAGAAAAGTAGAGATCACAATGCACAAAATCAACACAATGTTTACCCTGGGAAAACCCACTTGGGATAAAAACCTAACAATTATTTCCTTAGAGAATCGATTCAACAAGAGATGTCAAAGTTAATACAATAGAAAAATTGATAAGAAAAGACATCCACCACAAGCCCAAGTAAAGCCCTCCTCAATCTGTCTGCAACGCTAGTCTTAAAAGTTTAACCTATCTTCCACAAGAGTTTGGATTTGACCATAGAGATGTCACAAATTTTTTTGGCCCATACCTTGGCCCTTT
Organism: Pinus taeda; assembly: GCA_000404065.3. NCBI lineage: Eukaryota > Viridiplantae > Streptophyta > Pinopsida > Pinales > Pinaceae > Pinus > Pinus taeda. The sequence continues at coordinate 627,508 of APFE031340076.1, forward strand.
TCACACAATGTCCACCATAAAACCTCGGCCCTTTTCACAGAGTGTCTACCACAGAAGACTCAACCCTTTCCACAAAGACAAACCATATAAATCTCAACCCGTTCCTCAGAGAATAACCGCAAAAAAATCGACTTCTTTAGAGATTCCACCTATACTTTTAATGTATTCTATTTGCTTCTTGATCTTCTTTACTCTGCTCCTTGATCTCCTTCATATGGATAGAAGATATTGTGACTTTATAACTAGATTGAATGGTGCTTGAGGGGAGGTCGAATGACTCATATATATAGAGATCAATAGGTCGAATGGTTGCCATGGAGAGCTCGGCCAACTTGGACATCTTGAGGAGAAAAAATAAAATTCAAAATTTAAAATTTTCTGTTGATAAATACATGAATAATATAATTTTATTTTGATCATTAAGAACATGATTTACATAAACAAGTACTTCAATGATTCAAATATACTAATATGAAGACCAAACATAACTACAAAATTCAACACTCCCTCTTAGCTAGGGAGGTATTCATAATGACTATCAAGATGCTCTCAAGTTGACAAATTCTCAAAGGAAATATCAAGATAGATCAATATTAATATAAGCATCATCATCAATATCATAATCACCAACATCAACCATACATAATCAGGATTCATTATCCAACAACTATATACATAGTCAAGGTGAAACACAAGAGGCCTCATCATTGATAAACAAGCTCACTCTAAAAAGATATTCGAGCATGATGTTGGGAGGCTCCAACTCAACTGAGTACTTACACAAGTATAACTTCCATAATTTCGATCAAAGTACTTGACACAGGAAGAAAGTCAGTCCATTAGACCATTTTCCAACCAAGGACAAAGTGACACAGGGAGAATGATTGTCCATCAACCCATTCTCCAACCAAGGTCAAAATGACACAGTGAAAATTACTATCCATGATTCTATCTAATTTGTTAAACCATTATCCAACCAAGGTTCTTAATGAAACTAGGAGAATGTTAGACCATTCTCGAACAAGGTCACAAGGACACAAGGAGAATGTTTGTCCAAGATGGTGTCTCATAAACACTCCCTCTCAATGAGAGGGGCATACTCCACAAGTCCAAGCTTGTCCCTAAAGTACACAAACTTCACTTTAGACAGAGGCTTCATAAGAATATCAGTGATTTGCACATTAGTGGAGATACACTGGAGATTCACGGTTCTCTTTTGGACCATGTCTTGAATGAAGCGGTACTTGATCCCAATGTGCTTCAACCTGTCATCATGGTCGTCACCTACACCTGATCAAGATAATCCTGCAAGTGGCCTTAGAAAAAATATTGCTTCTCAACTAATCCAGGTGGATATTGATGGCCACCCGCCTATTCCACCTAGACCTCCAGTCGATTTAATCTGTTTCCTTGTTTATTTCAGCATTTACTATTTTTAGCAGTTTTTCGAGTCCTTAACTTCCGAAGCAGTTTTGACCCCCTAAAAGTCATTTTAATGTCTATTGCAAGCCCATCGCCATAGGCAATGGCTTATCAAAAATCTTGAAGTACTCATAGAGACCTTTCCAACAAGGTATCGTACGTGCAAAACAAAGATAATATGAACAAGTTACGACCCCAGGAAGTTGGCTGTCGAACTAACCCCAACGAGGCCCACAAAATCTTGGCATTACATCTCTTGGGGTTAGGGTTTTGGTTGTTTAGGGTTTTCTCTTGTTGTTCAATAATAAATAGCCCCTTGAGCCTCATTGTAACACAGTTCAGAGGCATGTAGTTGCCACATCTCTTCTCAGAGATAAGTTACTATCGCCCATGCTAGTTTATTTCCATTCTATTTGTAATCAGTGTTCTGATATTAATGAAATGAAGTGTTATTTCTGCTACATCTCTATATTTATGCTTATATCTATAAATTGTTGCGTTCCTGTTTAAGTTTGGATCAGTGGTATCAGAGCGGTCTACTCTTTCTCTGTTTTTCTTTGCATGTCAACAATGAAGTCAGGGTATAAGGAGTTAGGGCTCGATCTGGTTGAACCTTTGCAAGACCAGCCTCGCAAACCCCGACGATCTCCCATGTTGGAAGAAAAGAAAGACGAGGGGGCAGGAGATCTTATCAAAATATTGCTAGAGGAATCCCTCGAGTGACAAAGGAACACGATGATGGATAACTTTGCCTAGATCCTTCAACGACTACCCACAGGCGACACATCTTCATCCAACAACAACTCTGGAGGTGCCACTCCTTTTAAGGTACAAGTTAATTTTGACATTCCCATATTTGAGTGCCAAACAGATGTAGACGTCATAGATAAATGGTTGAATCTGTTGGAAGGATATTTTTCAGTTCATGACTTTTCCAATTGGGAAAATATTACTTTTTCACTTCTCAAAGTCACCCCACACGTTAAGGACTGGTGGGAAACCTAATGTGAACAAAAGGACAAGAGGGAATCCTCACTCTTTTCTGTCTCACCCACTTGGTATTCTTTATGAGTCGCCATCAAGGAATAATATTACCCTGTTGGGAGCTATGAAGATAAATACATAAAGTGGACCATGCTATGGCAAGGAAGGGGCCAAGATGTGTCAGAGTTGACAAATGTTTTCCATACCCTCTGCACAAAATTGGGTATCAAGGATTCTGAGCGGAATTTGGTACTCAAGTACTGCGACTTACTATATAAGTACATCCAATACGATATGGATATCTTGGACATCTCCTCGCTCGGCATGACATATCGATATGCTGTCAAGATTGAGCAGAAGTTTAAACAGAAGAAGCGAGACTTTGGATCTACTAATCCGAAGCAAGGAAAAGGAGCCCCCAAACCACAGAGCAAAGGCCAAAGCCAAGGCAGGGTGACCCAAGACAACCTACTGAAGCCGCAACCAAAAAACAACACCACAAAGACAAAGAAGGAAATAGGAAAATGGTGTGAGTTCCATAAGAGCTCCACTCACAACACAAGTGAGTGTCTGGCCAAGCAATCACTAGTGGACGAACTAAAGGCTTATGATTCAGACACCTATTTCAAGTCTAAGTTAGAAACCAACAAGGGGAATGACAAAGGGAAGCAGATCATTAATGTGGAGTCCAGTGCCATCGTGGCCTCCGCCAAGATCTGGAAGAATGAGTTTGAAGATCCAGAGGAGGGGGAACGCCTCTTCCACTGACAAATGTGGGTGAAGGGTTCTCCATTGCAGTTCATTGTCGACAACAGGAGCCAAAATAACCTCATTTCAGCAGAGGTTGTGAAACGGTTGGGCCTACCGACGACTACACATCCATAATCATACACCATCGAGTGGCTTCACCAAGGACAAGATCTCTACGTTAGCCAAAAGTGCCGCCTTCCCTAAAGCATCAAGCCCTTCACGGATGAGGTATTATGTGATGTTGCTCCTCTTGAAGTTTGTTATGTATTATTAGGACAACCATACTTGTGGAAGCAACATTTGTATATGAGTCTATACCTCACTCTGTGATTATTACTTTCAACAATAAGTTGTAGAGGATACCGGAGGTAGCCTCACCTACCGCCATCTCTTTGATCACTCCAAAGCAATGCAGTAAGATCATTTCCCAAATAAGGAAAATTGTTTTCCTTATGATTTTCCCTCAAGGAAAGAAGAAGGTTGTGGCCATGGCTTCCAAACAGGGCTCCTCTACACAACAGCAACAGATGGACAAGGTTGTGGAGGAGTACAGAGACATTTTCGCCTCACCTACAGGGGTACCTATTATGAAACCAGCTCACAAAAAGATAGAAAAGAGAGATCCACGCCTTATAATTCAGCCTCTTCGAGGGGGCAACCTCCTTTACATTACATAAATGAAAAATTCTTCCATGATACAAATGAAAATACCTCCTTTCTATATATAGGAGTCTAAGGGGTCATAACATAACCAGAGCCGACATAACAATAATAATGTAAGGGCACAATAATAATAATAGTGGGCTTCTATGGGGCACAATAGTAACAATATGGGCACTACATGGGTACATCAATATAATAAGTGGTTTGTACTAATAACAATAAGGGGTGACACTAGTAGTATAGGGGCCTAACAAAGCGAAGGAAAGGTAGAATGTTGAGCTTGAAAGCATTGTCCCCTACATCCTTAGTGATTATGTAAGGCCCATATCAGAGTAGGTGAAGCTTTCCATGGGCCCCAACGAGGCACTCCTTCTGCAAATGAAACCAAATTTTGTCGCCCATCTGGTGTTAATTTTTTCAACTATGGCCAAATTCCACCTTGAATAGATCATATGACTAAGATGATGATTTCATTAGATTCCTCTTTTCAAGAGGACCAAAATCGACCTAAATATCACCTTATTTGGACAAGCAAAAGTTGATTTTTGAATTTATTTATTCACTCATGCATATTGGGTTAGGTCGGCCCTAAGCACATGTTAAATTGGAAAGGTCAGCCTCAACCCCAAGTGGACCCTCATGAAATCCTATAAATAGAAGATACTGCAAGTTCATTTAGACAAATTGATCAAGCCATCTTCTCTTCTCTTATTGTCTTGGTTCACATAGGTTTGTGAGAGGAAAGTTTGCACAAGGGTTCGAAATCTCAAGGGTGAAGCTCGCACTAATCTAGGGTTTTATGATTCTTGGACACTGGCACAGAACTGAGAATTTTAGTCCCTAGACTCTGCCACACAGTAGTCAAGACAATGTCTAGAAATCCCTAGATGTTGGCACATAATGTTTATGAGAGCGTCCGAGAAGCTAGGGTTTCTGCGGGCCAGTTTGGTCCTAGACACACACACATAATGGTCTAGGGAGCATCTGAGACACCATATATGCTCACACATAAACCTTATGAGAGTGCCAATGTTTGAGGCATATCTGAGTATGTTTGACCTCAGACCCCTCATCCAGTTCACATGGGAGTGTTCATATTTATTCAAAACGCAGTCATCCAGTTCTGCAGAGAGTGTCCAAAACTATTATAGACGCTTACACAACCCCTCCTCCCTGCATCCAGGACTCAAAGATAAGATTTCATTATTCCAAAGATTCCATTCAGTGATAGCAGTGTTTAGCATAGTGAAAACAATATCCAACAGTTGACTACAGTCAATGACAACACACTACTATCCCCAGAATTAGGGTTGTGATTATAAGCATGATTAGATATGTTTCACAGATATCATAGTTGTTTTGTTGCATAGATAAAGTTATGGATCATTGTACTCCCTTTTGTTGAATCATTTGATGATAATTTAATAAGAAGAAGATTTGCAACGGTTTTCCCCATAGTGATTTTTTCCCTGGTCTCAGACCAATCCTAGTGTCTCTATGTGTGTGCATGCTTTTCTTCTATTATTCCTTTATGCTAAGCTACATTGATGATGATGGTGTTTTTCTTTCTATATAATTGCATATACTAATTAATAATGGTGTAGATCTAAAATAATGTAATGATGATATGGGGTGAACTTAATGTATTGATGAAGAAATGCAATTATCAAAGAAAAGAACAATGTAGCCCTATGAAAAATTAACATGGTATCAGAGATGGGCTGAAGAAAAGTCATGGAGATCACCCCGATGATGACACCTTTGATGGAAGCAAGAAGTGGATGGTGGAGACCTAAAAGAATTCTAGGGTTTGAAGAAAATTTTAGGCAACTTGATTATTAGGGTTTGATTGATTCTATGAGGTTATGTTTGGAGAGAAAACCCTAGTTTATGAAAATAATATGAGATATGGAACCTAGCTGGTCAATGTGAAGATTCTCAAGCACTTGACAAAGATTTGATGAAGCCTTAGATGGGATAATCCCTAGTAAACCTGGTTGGATAATTGAAGGAAACATTAGTATATGGACCATGGACATTGATAGATCTTGAAGATTGGTTCAAGAGGGAGAGGATCACCTCTCATTGAAGATAACTATTTCTTGACTTATGATGCCTCTTACATTTGTTTAGACCTAGGGATCCCATGATTATGTTTATTTCTTATACTTCCTGCATATGTATTTGAGTATATGGATGTGTCTAATCTCCTTGATGAGATGTGATGAGTAGATCCTTCTTGAGGATCATTTGAGACGCAGGAAAGAAAAGCTAGATCTATAAAGAGTTAAAGAGGTACTTGATGAAAATGTGACAAGAAATACAAGCTTCCTATGAGAAGATGAACATGTATGTGAACACCACAAGGTATGCATGGTATGTTATATTTCAGCAATAACATTGATGGCTAGGTACGCCCTAAGACATTATGAGAATGTCTCTTTCTTTGATGGCACATACATGCATATGAAAACAACTTGGATCTATGTTTCCTGTGATGAAATGATGCACCTGGTGTTGAAAATTTTGATCTTCTTTAAATCTATGAGGTTATCTAATGTTGATACATTGATACACTTGTAATGTCCCCAATTAAATTGATTGTGTTTAAGAAGAATTCCCATTTTTGCAATTTGGGCGTTGGGAATGTTTTGGCATGAAAACTTAGGAAAAGAGGGTTGAGGGAGTCCCCACTTAATTTTTGGGAGAAATGGAGGCCACCAACATTAGAGAAAAAGAAAATTAAATGGGTAGTGGAATATGGGGCCCACATGAAGTACACACTTAGGGAAGAAGGGATTTGAATTCCTTGAGGCAAATCAAATTGGTGGAGGGACCCACAAGGGATGCATGGCCAAAAAATATAAAAGGAGGGAATGAGGGAGAAATAGGGGCCTTTTCTCTATTCGAAAATCAAATTTGCCTTAGCTGATTAGCTGAGCCAATATTGTGTTGTTTAGCACACGAGTGTCTTCGAGTGCAGATCTCATCCCTTGCTTCAGTGGACTTCGAGTGCCAACCCTAGGAGGGAATTATACTTCATTCCAAATCATACCAACAACAGTGAGTCGAGTTACAACAATAGTAAGTTGAGTTACAACAACAAGGAGGTCGAGTTACAGCCACAAGGAAAGGAGAAGTATGAGGGTCGAGTTACAACAATAGGAAAGTAGCAGCAGGAGGGTTGAGTTATAGCTACAAAAGAATAGTAGAAAGGAGGCTGAGTTCTAGCAGCAAGTGCGAGTAACAACATCGCAGAGCAGGGAGAGTAATAGCGGTGCAGGGACTGTGCAGTCATTGGAGTGAGATTTTTTGGGGCAACATTATTCCAGGAATTTTGGAGTTGGGGATCTAGGATATCATTTGGAGGTCCATTTGAGGAGGATTGTTGGAGTTGGGAATGTAGAGATTGGCAGGAACAATCACAACAACAAAATTCGTATTTGGAGGGTCAAGCTATGAAGGTCAATTTTTGAAGGTCGGAACCAAGGGAACCCATTTCTATGTTTTTGTAGGTTTTAGGCAAGGATCACAATCCCAAATTCCTATAATTTTCTGGGCACTCTAGAGTGGGCAAATCAGGGTGGCAAAGTCATGAAACAATGGAGGTTTGGAGCAGCAACACAGTTTTCTGGAGGAGCCGCTTATTGCAGTTGTTGGGATTTCTTATACTCATCACCTAGTGTTTGTAGCTTTCCTTGTGCAAGCCTAGATGCACTTTCCCCAACTCATTGTACCACAAAAGATATTATTAATAAAAAATGGCCATTTAGGGATTTGTAGAAATTTCTAGTTCTTGTGTATTTGTTTCGGAAAATTTCTATGTTGTTATCTTTGCATGTCTTTGTTATCATTGTAAAATTTCCAATAGGAATATAACAGTAGTATCAGAGCATGATCTTGGCTAGTTGTGGAGTAGCCAACAAGATCATGGAATATTTGGGTACGTATGCACTATGATGGGTGAACTATAGACAAACCCATGGCTCAAGGGAGAGTGACTATAATTGATGGAAAAATGACCCTCACCCACTTTGATGGTTTAGCTAGGAGTACTATCAGAAAATGCGTACAAGAATTGGACACATATTTCCCGCTAAAACCCATGAGGGAGGTGGACGTTATTAGACATGACACTTTTCACTTGGATGGAGATGCTATGGAATGGTGGTACTGAGGGTTGATTCCTTTGGGTCATGATGTATCGTATCCTACATAGAGTTCACACAGAGGCTTGTGGAGAGATTTGACTGAAAGGACACCAGACCCCCTCAAAGGGGGTGGATAAGATGAGGACAGTTAGAGGATGAGACCAAGAGGCCTTTCTACGGGTGGAGACTGGGCTTTAGATGTTAGAAGCTCGAGGAACAGGTTGAGCAGGAGGACACACATTTTGGTGAGGGGCACATCGATATACCCGGTTTGGCGCAGGAGTCATCATTGTTAGAGGCCTCTTTGGTAGCTCTAGTTGATGGCTTGGTTGAGGGAGTAGAGCATACACTCGAAGGGCCATCTATTGACAAGATGCCAACAGTTGATGAGTTACTTGGTGCTATGACCCAGTTTCTAGACGATGGCCACCCACAACAGGTTGATGAGTTGCATGGAGGCATACTTGTTATTGAGGAGGTACCAGAAGAGACAGAGGGGTCCAGAGCGATGACCGAGTTTACAGGGGATATCCACCCTCCATATTTTCATCAGTACTGGGCTAGCCTTCTAGCATTGAGAAAGAAAGCCACGACAGTATGAGAGGCCATTCTATAGCAAAACGAGGAGTTGGAGGGCATGAGAACAGTTTGTGCCAAGTCCACGACAAAATTGACTCATGTTGGGGAGCGGTTGGATTCCCTATTGGTGCAGCTAGAGTGCACATTGGAGAGTGAGAATAGCTTTCTTCGAGCATACATAGACGGGGTTGGCAACACTGTTAGGTTACCTTTGCCCATTGGACAGAGAGAGACAAAGATACCTAGTCCAATTTCATGTGTTGACCAGGATAACGAGATGACACAACTTGAGTTGCACAGGGCACAGCATCCACATGTTGGGGTTGTTCTATGTGCTGGAGTTCATGCATTCAGTACCTCCCTTCGGGTTGGCTGGCGAGAGATTTTGAGTTGGTACATGGTGGAGGGTGATGAACTCATGGAGATGGATGTAGTCTAGAGTGAAGCTCAATGGGAGCTCCCAAACATCGAGGGTACTAGAGGCCCAGATTGGCATTGGGATCTAGGTGGGGCTTCCTATCTGACATCAGACATACGAGATGGCTATGACATTATATTCAGCCCAGTGCCTAAGTGCATGTGTTCCTTAGGTTATTTTCAGTCGGCACTAGTGGCTAGATGGTTTATGAGCAAACTCCATGGGTTGATTTGGGATGTTGGTTGTGCATGAGGCCGTAGGATGATTAGTTCTATCTGGCAGGGGATGGTTGGACGAGGTGGCATGGGTAGGCCATCAGACCAGGCATTGTATGGGGACAATGTTCTCTCTTTGAAGTTTAGGACTTAGGAGTCACCTAGGATCGACAAAGTAGAGTTATCCACACTAATAGGAGCGGATTTAGGGTGCTCTGATCTACTTGGAGGGACGAGGAGGTGCGACCTTATGCATATAGACTTGATTCTAGACCATAACACTCAGTGGTGTGCAGGGTTATGCAGTGAGGAGAAGTGGCCTACAGAGGAGAATGGAGATGCATTGGGGTATACCACAACTTGCTGGTTTACACTATGGGGTAGGAGGAATGCCTCACATCACATTGAGTACATGCAGGGAGTGACAAATGTAGTGACACAGGTGAGACAAAGGATGGTACAAGATAGCGTAGCCATATCTGAGGTATCCAACGGTGTATAGGGGTAGGCCGTTGTGTATGGGCATGTCCAGGAGCACTGGGATGATCGGTGGTATGTAGGGGTGTATGACGCTGCACAATGAGGCCTTGGAGTGTTACCTCCAGGGAGACCCATGAATGGAGACATCGGGCATACCTTTGGGTGTAGTTCACCCACAATTGATAATATCCGTGAGGACTCACATGGTTGACCCTCTTATACATCCCTCACAGGCGTAGTCGGTTTTGCTATTGACTTTTCGCACTCTATGCATGAGCAACGGGGGACGAGAAGCTCACCCGAGATATTTGGATGACACTCAGTGCACTAGGGAAGAGACTTCTTAGCAATGGCACTAGGTTGGTGTGTCACTTTACAACCACAAGTTGGGGGATGAGATGATCATCTGCAGGGGTGGAATACCATTCATCACAAGCCATGTGTCACTCTTTTCTCAGGGCATGTCGGGACCGTGCATGAGAAGGGGATATGGTGTAAAGCTGAGACAATTTTCCAATGCGTATTCGAGCTTCAGACACTGTATTTACACTTGAACGGGGGTGCAAATGGCATACGCGGTGGTGATGATTGGATGGAGCAGAAAAATTCCGCATACACAGAGATAGCCGCAAGCATCATACATCTATCTATTAGCTGCATTCAGGGGGTAGCTATTTGGGACATGTGGTTTCGAGCAGTCATAAGTACTATGCAGTGGTATGCACAAGGTTGTTTAGCACGCATCAAATTAGTTCATCATATTTGGAGCCTATATATTGATTGCATGCAGGGACTAGAGACGAGGCACAGATGGATTTGAACACTTGTTAGAGCTATGTTGCAACAGGTCTGGCTATGGGATATAGGGGTTCAGTTGGTTGATAGATCACTTTGTATCGTGATGAGCGGAGACATGGCATAGAGTGATCTAGTTCACTCTTGGGCTGACATATGGGGGTTCTGGGAGGCCTTCATCATATGGAAAGGTAGGCTTTCCCTATTGCTGCATAGGTTCATGGTTAGCTTTGGATGGGTAGGCTTTGACATCATGAAGATACCTGGGCAAGATGTATTTGGCCTTTTGTCCGTATTTCACCATCGGGTTCTAGGAGAGGAGGATATGACATAGGAACGATGGGCAATCAGTTGTAATCAAAGTAGCGTAACATCGTCATGTTGGCATTTTTTTCAGATTAGCATGGGACCCTGGTATCGAGGGATTCATTTATGACAGGATGGTGCACAGATTTAGGGTGACCCAGTGGTAAATTTGGGACCCCGGTATTGTCTGTAGTGATTATTTGGGTTAGTTGATCGATAGGGTACTTGTTTAGGCATTGCTTAAGGACAAGCAATTTTTGGTGGGGAGGACTGTAATGTCCCCAATTACATTATTTTTGTTTAAGAAGAATTCCCATTTTTGCAATTTGGGCATTGGGAATGTTTCAGCATGAAAACTTTGGAAAAGTGGGTCGAGAGAGTCCCCACCTAATTTTTGGGATAAATGGAGGCCACCGACATTAGAGAAAAAAAATTAAATGGGTAGTGGAATATGGGGCCCACATGAAGTACACACTTAGGGAAGAAGGAATTCAAATTCCTTGAGGAAAATAAAATTTGTGGAGGGACCCACAAGGGATGCATGGCCAACAATTATAAAAGGAAGGAATGAGGGAGCAATAGGGGTCTTTTTCCTATTCGAAAATTGAATTTTTCTTAGCTGGTCAGCTGAGCCAATATTGTGTTGTTTAGCACACGAGTGTCTCCCAGCAGAGATCTCAACCATTGCTTTGGTGGACTTCGATTGCCAACCCTAGGAGGGATTTCTACTTCACTCCAATTTGTACTAGCAATAGTGAGTCGAGTTACAATAGCAGTAAGTCGAGTTACAACAGCAGGGGAAGTAACAACAAGGAGGTCGAGTTACAGCCACAGGGAAAGGAGCAGCAGGATGGTCGAGTTACAATAACAAGAAAGTAGCAACAGGAGGTCTCAGTTACAGCTGCAAGAGAATAGCAACAAGGAGGTTGAGTTTCAGTAGCAATAGTGAGTAACAACAACGTGGTGCAGGAAGAGTAACAACAGTGTAGGGACTGCGCAGTCATTGGAGTGAGATTTGTTGTGGAAATATTATTCCAGGAATTTTGGAGATGGGGAGCTGGGATATCATTTGGAGGGGCATTTGAGGAGTATTTTTGGAGTTGGGATTGTAGAGATTGACAGGATCAATCACAGCAATAGAATTCATATTTGGAGGAGGGCCAAGCTGTGAAGGGTCAAGTTTTGAAGGTTGGAACCAAGGGAAACCCTTTTTGGGTTTTTCTGGGTTTTAGGAAAGGATCATAATAAAAAATTCCTAGAAATTTCTGGGTACACTAGAGTGGGAAAATCAGGGGGCGAAGTAAGGCACCAATGTAGTTTTGGAGCAACAACGCAGTTTTCTGGAGGAGCTAGTTATTGCAGTTGTTGGGCTTTCTTGTACTCAACACCTGGTGCTTGTAGCTTGCCTCGTGCAAGCCCAGGTGCACTTTCCCCAACTCATTGTACCATAATAGATATTATTAATAAAAATTGGCCATTTGGTGATTTGCATAAATTTCTGGTTCCTATGTATTTGTTTCTGAAAATTTTTGTGTTGTTACCTTTGCATGTCTTTATTATCATTATAAAATTTCCACTAGGAATATTACAACACTTGACGATTGGCTACCATCCATCCATTGGACATATTGATCGTATAAATAAGGCTAGCACCTTGATACTTGTCATGATGGATTTCATATAGAAGGATAGCTCATTGAATCTTATACATGATACTACTGGTAATTCTTGTGATAAGCATGATGAAAGCATATGGAAAAAAAGATTGACACTCATTGTTTTGGTAAAGATTTATTGAATGACCTTACCTAATCCTATTGATCATGATAAGCATGGTAACCTTGATGTGAGAGATATAACTATTAGATTGATATTCTAGATCTCTTACTACCTATGTGTTATAGACATTTTTGGGCACTTCAACCCCAATCACAAATGTCCATAAACTGAGGGCTCTTAATTCCCTAAAAGGGTTGCTTCACTGCCTAAAGGAACAAGGTCAGCTGATTACATCATCTCCCAGAAGTTCTCCGCTGAAAACTTCTCATAAATGGTCAAAACTAGACCATACTGAAAGCTCCATGCAGAGGGTGCGATGCATATCACCTTCCCAATGTACAGGGTGCGATGCATACTGTTTTTCTCCTCTGTAGGGTGTGATGGTCGGGAATGGACAAATGGCAGGGACAAAAATGCGAGGTGGAAGGTCATGGAATCTTCCCGAAGCTTCCCCTCTGAAACTTGCCACTCCATTTTCGACCAAGAATGAGTAAGAGATCTTCATTCTCCAAGTGAAAGTAGGAACTATCAGAGAGAAGACACTAATCAAGATCCAAAAAGATGACTCACCTCTCTATAATCATCTATATATGGATCCCTCATCACAGAGATCTAGAGGCTGGAATGTTGTAACTTCTAGAGAAGTGTTGTTGGTATTCCGGTGTATATTCACAGTGTTGGGTTATTTTTCTTTGCTTGAGTTGAAGAAGGGCTTCTTAGCTGGAGGATGATGCTGGGTCAGAGCTGCTCATGGTTGTAATCCTCTTGCTACCTTTCTTCTAAATAAAGCTATTCTTGTTTCCTTCCATATTCTGGTGTATTTGTTTATATATGCTTGTATATGGTTAATGCACATCTGATCCTGCATTATTTATGAATTTAGATCCTTGTTTTTTGCATAGTAGTATGTTGCTATGATTCTACAGGTCCTTTTGAAGTTGAGCAGACAAAGAGCAAGAGGTAAAACTCTATCAAGAAGGAGAGGAAATCGAGCGCGAGACTCAGGTTGGCCCTCTTGGTTCTCCTCTCATCTATTTTCATAAAAGGAATCAATAGTAGACTTTGATTGTTTGTTTCTAAGATAGCCACCCATCTTAGTGGGAATAGCAGCATCCGTGTGGACACTATTCCCGTATAACAATGCCTATCAATATGGAGGTCATAGATAGGGAGAAATTGGAGTCAACCCAGTGTTTGAGCACAAATTTTTCAGGATCCCAAAGAATTTCCAAACCCCCCGTGGCCCCGATTGCTTCTATGAACATTACTTTACTATTTTTCTAACATCGTTGCCTATTCTTAATAATTTTTTGTTTTTGTAAAAGGAAAATTTTTGGATTATACTTAACAATATTATCCTTTAGAGATCATATCTTACTTAGGCTATTGAAGCCCCGCATGTTCTAAGAGATGATCTTCATTGGAAAGGAGGGACAAATATGGGAAAGTAATCCGTCAGTTGTCCCATCTTCCCTGAATTCGACAGTAACTCTCTTGCTTCGCGGATCGAGTATTTAGTCAAATTCCTCCCCTTCTTTCCATTCTTCGAACCCCCCAGATCTATAATGGTGAGGGCCAATGATTTTTTGTCTTTTCTTGTACCCCACAGATCTAGATCCGGTTTTCCTAATATAGCTGCCCATTGAGAGTAGAGATGGCCAAAGTGCGACAACTAATTCCCTGGGATGTATTTGACATCTAATTTGATCCATGTTTTGAATATATCCAACATTTTATGCTCCTCTGCACCTAATATATTGTTTTTCTCTTCCACTTCCAAGATTCCGCTGTTATGGGTGAGGAACTCCTTGACCTGTCGATCATCCTCAGTGTGTTATGAAATTTTCCTCTTGGTGGCCATCTTATCCCCTAGGAGAACGAGTTTCTTATCAACTTCCATAGTTTGAATGATCTCCTTTGAGGAGGAAGGGGCTTCCATCACATGCTCCAGATCTGGATCCAAGGTTGATAAGGTGACAAAAGGATTGTTGGAACTGGGGGCCGTCGGGGTTGACGAGACCTTGGGGATTGTCTTCGTTCGAGGCTGAGGGGCCTCCTCAATTGCTGGGTAAGGCTACAAAGCGTCTTGTGGGGATCGATTTGGGCAAGGGTGGCACCCCCGAACCTGCTAGAACTGTTCTTCATTTCGGTGTTGAGCGGTAAACTTAGCTTCCTTCGCAATTGTTAGAGGGAAATCTTTGAATAGATGGCCATATTCATGGCACCGCCAACACTTGAAAGGGACATTTTCATAATCGAGAGGCTGGATCTAGGTGGAATCATGGTAAATCAACTTGATGGAATCCATCAATGGTTGTGAAATGTTCATATGCACACAGATCTAGGTGAAATCTACGTGATGATGCTGTTTTGTGATCTTTGAGATTTGACAAATTGGACAATGGAGTTTCCTATGCCTTCTAGTATATCGTGTTCCCAAAAATCATCTAGTAATGAGTACAACCGCACCTAGACCGAAGCTGCTTTGAATTCTTCCTTATTGGGGTTATACCATTCCTCCCAGTACTTGAGGAATAACCCTGCACTGCCCATGAAATATGGCCCATTTTCAAAGATGTGTTTTCTATCCTCTAGATCCTCGAAAATGACAGTGAAAAATCCTTTCTCTTGAAGACGGAGCTCAAATTTTCCTCGAGGTTCCCATTTGTGTTGGATCCACACCAATATGACTTCCTCCTTAGGCCACATGCCCATAAATTTGCATATCATGGCGTGATCTTTCATATACTAGCAACCTTGCAACAAGCGGTTGTTAGGGATTACAAACTTGGGATTGGTTACTGCTTTAGGAAAATAGTGGCTTCTCCCTTCTCTCACTTTCCATTGTGCTCCCATGGGAAGGGTTTCTTTAGTACTTGATGTTGTGGTGGTGTCATCTGCATGATTCTTTCGTCCATGGATGAATGGGGTGTGGTTCACTACGTCCTTGAAGGCCTGCAGCTCCACATGCCAAGGCGGGGGACCATTCATTGTTGTGCCTTCAGTCTCCCAGTGCGATTTGGTAGAGCTAACAGGCTATGGTTGAATCAAAGAGCTTTAGATCCATCGGGAAAGTATTCAGTCGACAGGTTTAGAAACCCTAGTAGAGCTCGATCGTAAGCGCAAACTTGTCCATAAAATTGACATATATCTTATAACAATATTCATATAAATTAAAATTTGATTAGTGCATATTTATATGATGTTTGGATTAATCTTTTATATTATCATATTCTGCATCTCCTCGTTATAATATTTAATCATCCATATATATAATCAGTGGTGTAACATTTCATACCGACATTGGATAACACAATAGAATAAATTAAAATGTATCTTATTATATATCAATAAGAGGCCCTTGGTCACACAAAAATGCATTGTTGTTGGTAACCTGTTGTATTTCAGTTGGGACACTACGTCTATTACATTAAACAAAATCCCTGCTTTTCACAGAAAATTATTTCAAAAATACAAAAGGTTGCATTAATATCCAAATAGATCATCATTCTTCGTTGGAACTTCTACCAGTGCTCGAGCTACTTCCATGACTTGGGTTATTAGGAGGAATGTTTTATTGATTTCATCAATTGTTTTAGTCTTCTTGATATTGTTCTATCTGCGAACATAAAAATAAAGTTTAAAAAGTGTATCTAGATTGGTGAGAATAATTAAAATTGAAATAAATAATGTACATCAATGTAAATCGATTAGCAATGTACCATAGCAATAAGTGACTCATAAATTGTGCACATGGTTTCAAAACCAAGTCTCATGCCTTGTTGCAACACGTCTTCTGCTGGTGTAGTTCCATACTTTGTTTCTTCCATGTTTTAAACCCCATTATAAATCATAGATTTAATATAAATGATTTTGTGTTCTATTAATTATAAACTCAGAGAAGTAAAACAATGTAGATAATTACAAATTCCACAATTATTTTTTAATATGCCAACATATACTCACAACCCATATTTAACCCAATGTCAATTAATTCTTCTAATGGCTCTTCCTTGTATGTTAGCACCTATTTGATGAAATTCAAGGATGGTTTTTGTAAAACAAGTTAAAATATACAAAAATGAAAATTGAAACCTTGAGTTTTTATAAGGAAATATTAACAATTACTCACAAACTTTTATATCAACCCTTTTCTTCCTTGTCATTCTGTTTTATGTGCTGAATGAGTTCCACTTTGTTTTCTTTTCTGCAAGAAGATACTTGAAAATTAATATTTAATGATGAATTATTTTTTTATATGTACAAATTCAATCATGATTACATATATTTGAAGCACATTTTTTTAGATCTTATTCTCGAAGTATCCATAGTAGAAACCATATTTCTATCAACGTTTCAAATCCCAAAAGGGATCCATCATCAGGACCAATCTGAATGATGATAGAAGAAGAGATTTGTTGAGATGGATCCTCCTGTGATGCAATTATGTCCATTTCTTTGACCATCTCCTTGTACACTGTTTTGGCCATTCCTACTGGCATGTTTCGCATATCAACTCGTTGATCATTAGGGATTTTCATAATCTTCCTGGAAAAAGTAATAAACTAGTTTTACATTGTTATATGAAAACTAAATATAACAAAATTGATATTAATAAATGAATGATTTGTATTAATATATACACATAATTCTAGAAACTAATTTTAATTAGGAATATTTCATTTTCAACGATTCTTTTTTGTTTTTGTAAGTTTTTGTTAGTACAAGTTTGACATGCCTCATTGGCCATTGCTCTAGAAATTCTTCCTATAGTTTAAATATAATTTGGTTCTTAGAATCATTGGATTTATTTTTGTATTTTAAGTGGAAAGTAATCTATACGTTCATTCCACTAGATTCGTCATAGTTTTGTAAAAGATTCCCCTCTTTCATTAACCTATACCACCACTCCAGATGAGCTAAGGATCAATTCATCATCATTTACATGTTCTATAATTTTTCTTTTCCTTCATTGTTGGTCCCTGTAGAATATTAAACATATATGAATTAATATATTGTTTGAAACATGTTACCTAATATTATTAAGCATATTATTAATGAAAAAAAATCATATTGAATAGTATTTTTTCATTCACCCGATTCATTCTTCTGAAATTTTTCTATCACTCTTTTACAATCTTCTACACTTAGATTAGAAATAATATTATCTACCTTCTTCATTTTTTGGCTTTGCATGACGCACACTAAACAATACATATTAGTAAATTTACATATGGTTCAAACATACTAATTTTATAAAAAAAATACAAAGAACTTGTCTTCTCCACTTTTTTTGATGTGGTATCATTATGTCGATTAGTATTTTTGTTACTTGGCACCTTATTAGACATTTTTGGTGAATATACAACTTGTACCATTCAATAAAGAAGCCAATAAATATATTTAATACATAAATCAAATAATTTTCAACCATAAAAAGCTTTGGTAACCGATGTGTTTATTCACTGGTTTATTTAAATAAATATATCGTTGTGTTTATTCCATTAAATGCATCGAGGGTTAGTTGTTTGGCACCACCAATGAAAATTATTTTTTTGAAATAATTTTAAATTATGACAGTACGATTTGTAATGATAAACACACCATAATGACTTAACAGTCTTATTTGGTAGAGGTGCACTGATGCATTATATTACACCAAGAGCAACGATGAATACACTAGATAAAACTAAAAGTGCTATAGGACACTGGTACATTGTATTACATAGGGTGCACCGATGCATTATATTACACAAGGCGCACCAAAAAACATATATCTGTTTAAAAAAATGGATAGGGCTGACAGGGTTTAGATTTAAATTAATAAGTGATCTCCTTACTTTACATGTCAAATGCCCTATATATAGTAAGTACACAAACCCATTAAATCTAAAATTCTTAAAATGAAAAACCTTAATTGTGAAGTGGTAGAGGGAGTTAAGCCCTAAGGTGAAATTTTGTAGTCACATGAGCAAGAAGAAGTAAGGGTTTAAGGTAAGTATTGGATTTTTTGTTTTTCTAAATTTTATTTAGATTTAAACAAGAACAAAGATCATACAAATTTTTACTAGTAAAATCAATAGTAAATGTTTACTATACATGGTTTTTAGTGTTTTTGTTTGAATTGTGAATAAATATAACAAAAAATGTAGAATTCTTAAACACTTAAATTAATAGTAAAATTTATTTCTTTTTCTATTCAGGGTTTTGAGTGAATCACCATACCTTTCAAATTCTGATCTTTCTCTGGTTCCAAAATAATTTTCTATTCCGCAGTGCTCCCAATATGTCTCTCTTGCAAATTATTTCTATTTTAATTAAACCCTAATAGAAATGTAAAATGTTTTATTGGTAAAATTAACAATAAAATTTTAATTTTTTACCATGCAGGGTTTTGAGTGAATCACCATACCTTTTAACTTCTGATCTTTTGAATAGTTTTGCTGCTTCAAAGTATTTTGTTGCTGCAGAGTGATCCTGGTATGTCTCTCTTGCAAATAACGCCCTTGAAATTTTGGGAAAAGTATTGAAATAGTGAATAGCTTTTTACTATTTAAAAGAATTTATGAAATTATATTTTGAAAAATAAATTTTCATTCATTTTTTAAATTTAAAAAAGAAAAAAAATCAAAATTTTCTCTTCACTTTATCTGAACATCGATGTGCTTGATAGTAAAGTGAACATGTGCATTTATAAGAAAAGCGTGCCGACATTGTTGGGGCGTCGAATTTTTTCAACACGCCGACATGATACAAATTTTTTATTTTTTTTTTCGAAATCATAAAACAATGCGATTAATTATTTTAATGCAACAATGTGGTTTGTATTTAAATGCATCAATGCTGTACTTGTTATAAGAGCACCAAGATAGTTGAATTCAATTTTATTTTTTTAAATTCCAGAACAGGCGTTTACTGATGCTATTATTTTAAATGCATTGATGCATTTTTGTACAAGAGCACCGATATGATAACATATTTTATATTTTTTATAATGTTGGAAACCTATGTGAGTATTATTTGAACGGCTTGGTGTTGTTATGATTTAAATGTATAAATGTGATTTTTTTTTATAAGCGCACCAGTATGGTTTAAAACCTATCTGAAATTTTATTTTCAGATAAAATGGCATATTAATATCAAGTTATCCTTTAGGATGCATCCACATGAATTTCAGTAGTTCATAGTATATGGCCAATTCTTCAAATTCTAGCTCATTCCATATTGCTGACCAAATTCCTTCGCATCCCTGTCCATCTATAGTAAGTTCAAATTTTATTTATATTTCAATTATCTAATTGATATTTTTTTAATCCATGTCAATTTGAATAAAAATGTATCCAAATTTTAGGATCTTGGTTTAGAATCGAGTTCAGATGAAGAAAATATTCCTCCATCTCAAGAACATCGGAAGCTCTTATCAGGAGCATCATATCGCAAGCAACTGGTAGATGAAAATGGATAACCTCTTCACCCTATCAATTGGAACATGGGATTTTCCAACTATAATCTTGGATCAATGATGGTAATAATTGTTTGGTATAATGTAATTTCAACAAACTAATTGCATTGAGGTGCTTACTAATATCAATGATATTGTACTAATGACGTTCAATATTTTTTGAAATTAGGTTTCTAGTGATGATGCGTGAACACCTACCATCTTCCAATGCACCCCAGGACAATGCCAACTCTAGAAGAGGTTGCATTAAGAGAAAGAATCATAGACGAAGCATACAAAGAATGGTTGAATCAACCACCTATTCAATTGCCACTATGTCTAGACTCACCAATTAGGAATGAATACAACAATAGTAGTTCTTCATAACAAATTGGAAATGGAATAAATAAAATAGAGGATGGTCTGGATGATTGCTTGTAATATAGAAATTCCATGGAGGAAATGTTCTTAGATGCATTCCAGAACGATGAGCTAGGGGATGATGCTCATATCACTGATACCTTATTCGAAACCCCGAAATATGCTTCTACCGCCCCTTTCTTTGGACCAGATGGCAAGTCAAAGTCTACTCAATTGGGGAAAATGATGTTTCTATATATCTTGAAAACAAATTTTGGCATGTTGAATGCATGTTTCTCAGAAATATTAAGGTAATTCGCCTACATGATCAATCAAGTCCCTTATATTTTGAGAAATCTTGTCACACAATAAACATTAAAAATGGTCAATTTTACAAACATTAAATATTGACCTTGTATAATTATATTCCCCACCAACTGCAAGTTATTCAAAGATAAGGTTCTTCTGAGTAATAATGTTTTGTATGGTAGTTGTGAAGAGGAAAATAAGTTGTTGATGATGTTGGTTGTTCAATACATATCATATCATGCATGTCTAGATGATTGTATTCTATATAGAGGAGAATATGTAGACAAAGAGATATTTCTGAAATGTGAGCATGAAAGGTACCATAATTAAAAAAAATAGGTATTTCACATGGTCTTCCTCATAAGATATTGAGGCACATGCCTATAATCCCAAGGATTCAAAGACTCTTTTGTAGCAAAGAGTTAACTATGTTGCAGGGATGACATACCTCACATAGAAGTGAGTCAGGAGTTATGCAAATCCCAACAGATTCAATAGCCACGAAGCATATAGAGGATACATGGCCTGAAAAATTCAAGGATGAAGTACAAATTTTACGACTCAACATAGACATGGATGGCGTCAACCCATATTCCCTCTAAAACACCAACTATTTTATTTGGCCTCTAGTAGTGATCAATAAAAATATCCCCCCATGGTTGTATGTGAAGAATGAACATCTTATGTTGGCTCTCATATTCCCTTGTAGAAGAGAAGTGAATAATATCCTACAACCATTGGTAGATGAATTGAAGGAATTATGGGAAGGGATACATGTGTACGATGTATGAAGACCCATTACAACAAAGAGGAGTTTTGCATTGTATGGAACCATACATGATTATCTAGGCTTAGGCATTTTCTCTAGTAAATTACATTTTTATTGATTTGTTTATATACATAATAATATTGTTTCACATGTTAATTTAATTCGTTGCAATTGTTTTGATCTTCATGGTCACTAACATGTTGGTATGTATACAATAATACATGATTATCTAGGCTCAGGAGTTTTCTCTAATAATTTTTTTATTGATTTGTTTATATACATAATCATATTGTTTCACATATTAATTCAATTCACTGCAATTGTTCTGATCTTCATGGTTTCTAGCATATTGGCCTGTATACAATAATTTTGTGATGAATGAACAACTTATGTTGACTCTCATATTCCCTGGTAGAAGACAAGTGAAGAATATGGATGTCTACTTACAACAATTGGTAGATGAATTTAAAGAATTATGGGAAGGGATACATGTGTACGATGTATCAAGACCCATTACAACAAAGAGGATTTTTGCATTGTATGGCACCATACATGATTATCTAGGATTAGGAGTTTTCTCTAGTAAATTACATTTTTATTGATTTGTTTACATACATAATAATATTGTTTCACATATTAATTTAATTTTTTGCAATTGTTTTGATCTTTATGGTCACTAACATGTTGGCATATATACAATAATTTCGGAGGTCTTGTAACAAAAGGGTATCATGGATGTAAATGTTGTGGGCCTTCTCTGGAGGCTAGTGATGAGCCTCGGTATTGCAACAAGAATGCTGCAACTCCCAAGGCTACTAACTTTAATTATCAACCCGAGGTTCATACAAACTTAAGAGGTATCAGAACTATATGTGCAGTATCCAATGTGTTATTCCTTTGATGTCATGATGTAATGGAGTGCATGTAATGAAACCAAATCCTAAACCAATTGCAAAAAATGAAATGGAAACCTTAACCTATTGCAAGAAATAAAGTACAAGGAAAGAAACATATTCTAATTGCATAAAGATCATGAACTAAATGTTAAATACGTCGACATTATGATACAGGTGTTGTCCTTGATGGAAACTCACTCAGATGAAAGTTCACAGTGCAATAGGTCAATAGCAAAGGATTATAGATCAGACTCCAAAGAATGAAGAAAGAGAGGTATATGTGGGTTCACTTTGTCCAAGGCGTGTATACATGTAGTTTAACATAACAAAAGTAACGTATAATGTATACACACACTTTCACAGGAGGAAAAGCATGTAAATGTTGGAAAACCAAGTTTTTTGGTCCAAGATAATTGGTCTGAGGCATTTGGTCCAAGGTATTGGGAAACACCTAAGAGTATATAAGGAGGAGAAGATCATTAGGCCATGGTGTGCAAGCAAAGAGATTCTAAGGAATACTTCTATCTAAATTATATATTATATTGCAGGGCTATGTTTGGGACTGGATATGAAATATTCATGTGCACCTTGAGTTCAACATTGGATCAGGAATCATGAGACTTGAAATGACTTATTCTTTAATGATCTGATATTGGTTGAGACCAGATCTGATGTTTTGCGCCTGTTCTATTTGTTATCTATCATGATCTGGGTTTGTCTGAAGTCCAGAATTGCAGCAAATTTTTGAGTCAAAATTTGTAGATCTGTACGCAGGTTCGTCTCGGCCAATTGGCATGTATATGTAGGTTTGACTCTTTCAAGTGGCGTATACAAAAAGAAAAGCTTATTTTCAGATCTGATTGATCTATTTGATCACATTTTGTTGTTTTACTGTTGTTTGTCAATGAAGTCTTCTTAGATATGAATGTAGAAATGTTGGATAAGGAAATTGAGTCTGATTGATTGATTGATTGAGAAGGAAGGGTGATCTTTGTTGCTATCTATTTTGAACTTTATAATATGACAGTAGTTCTTTAGAATGTCATTGATTGGTACAATCTATGGTTCAGAAGTTTATGATTTAGTATCTTTAGAGATATACACAGGTTGGGTTAAAGGAAGTAGCATATACATGTAGGTTCATTTCAACCAAGTAGCGTATACACTCTAATGCATGCTTTTTGAGGTTACAGCTAGTTCTGGATGATGATGCAAGGTTCTCGGTTCAACACAATGTTCTGGTGTCAGTGATCTTATAGTTCAAATTATCTAAATATTAGTTGATGCGGTTTAAGTTTAAAAGGTTTTGATCGGTATAGTATGAAAATTTGATGAAACATGGCCTTCATCTTGTGGTGTTGTGATCCAGCAATATCTAGTCTGAAAATTCTTGAAACACGGTCCCTGGTGGAAGAGTGGAGCTTTCTATAGGCTGGCACCTACATACTAGTAAACATATTGGCTAGTACAAGAGCTAGGGAGTTGTAACTCCCTTCCAGTAGAAGATGGAAAACGATAGAAGGTTGTAACCTTCTACAGGTAGAAGCTTGCGTACTGGTATGAGTCTGCATCAGTACAAGATTGTAAACAAATTTTCTTATTATTAAAAGAAGATAGAGATGACAACAACAAGTGCTTTTTATCCACATTGGGTTTCCACCTTAAATATTGGTGTTCATGTGTGTTTCTTATGTGTGATGCTTTATTATGCTTTTATTGCACTGTCTAATAAATCTCTGATATACTGGTTTAAGCTCAACACATGATAAACTGTCTAAATCACAAGTTCTCTGCATATACATTGGTTTCTTTAAGCACAGTTGTGTGTACATGCTAGTTCACTTCACTGAAGTAGTGCATATAAATTTGTTTGGGAAATAAATTTTTTAATATGATAATACTGATTCACCCCCCTCTTAGTATTATTTCCAACAATTGGTATCAGAGCAGGTCCTTTAGAAGAAGCTTGATTGCTTGAAGGGAGATCCATCAACATCAATAATCAAGAAAGCATGGGATCCATCATACAACCAATCTTCGATGGGAGCAACTTTGTTTATTGGAAAATAAGAACCACGACCTATCTACAATCACTTGGAATGGATGTATGGGAAATTGTGGAAGGAGGATATACATTTCCAACAACAATTCCTACATATACGACAGGTAAAAATCAATATGAAACCAATGCCAAAGTTGTCAATACATTATTGGGAAGTCTGTCACAATGAGAGTTTTTCAAAGTCATGCAGCTCAAATCAGCCAAAGAGATATGGGACAAAATCATTTTGAGCTACGAAGGAGACTCTTAGGTAAAACATGCTAAGCTTCAAACTCTCAGAATTCAGTATGAGACTCTTAAGATGCATAGTGATGAAAGTATAGCTAGTTACTTCCTACATATAGATGAGGTTGTCAATTGTATGAAGAATTTGGGTGAATAAATTAAGGAAGTTACCTTAGTTGAGAAAGTTTTGAGATCCTTGTCTGCTAAATTTGAATCCAAAGTGTCTACGATAAAAGAAAAACAAGATATGTAGAAGATCACTATGACGCAGCTTCACAGAATCTTAACTTCCTTTGATATGAGAAAAGGAGGACCATCGGATATGAGAGAAGGCACATTCAAAGCTTCAGAAAAAGGAAAGGAAGAACACAATGAATTAAGACATATTTCAAAAGAAGAAGATGAGGTAAACTTTGTCAAAAAGCTTCAACAGGGTTCTAGAAGGTTTAGAGGTAAGTTACCCTTCAAATTCTTTTCTTGTGGTAGAGTTGGTCATTATGCTGCCAAATGTCCTCATAAAGATAAATTTGAAAAAGGAAAGGAATATGCAAAAGGGAATAGAAAACAAGTTGTGAATAAAAGGAGTTACCATAATCATGAAGATAGCGATGGTTTATCTCATAGTGATGAAGATGAAACTGGGCAAGATTACAGACTTCTCATGGCTTATGACGATGATATTTTTTGGAATGCCTTAGAAGAGTAAGACCTTCATGAAGAAATATCTAAACTCAAAATTTGTTTAGAAGAAAAGAATATGATTATAGATACCTTGACATACCAACTTTTTGAAAATGAAAAACACAATGAAAAACTAGAATGTGAAATTGTGGGTCTAAGAAAGGATCTTGAGAAAATGAAATCTCTCAATCTTAGATTTGCTAAAGGATTAGAAATTTTAAATGAAATTATCAAAGTTCAACATTCTCCTTTGATAAAGACAGGTCTTCGATATACTGAAGAAGCATCTCAATCACAAAATCCATCAACCTCCACCAAAAGCTATCTTGATGCAACAAAGACCAGTGAAGAGTATGAAAATCGCCAAGAAAGGCATAAAGGAGATCACCAGGTAAATTAGACTCAATTTACTCCAAGGCTGAATAGGAGCCACAACCAACCTCAGGTAAATCATACTCAACTTTCTCCAAAGATGAATATCAATAGAAACTACAATCACCAGGTCAATAGATTCGATAGTCACAAGAACTTCTTTAATGGGAAATGTTTTTCACGTCATAATTTTGGACACAAAGCTGCTTAATGTGTTGCTTACAAAACCATCATGAATAGAGAAGCACAAAATCAAAGGAATGTAAAAGGGATCAAGAAAATTTCCTATAATAACTTTTCTCTTCTTGAAAATGAAATAGAATGCTAAATCTGTAACAACTTTGGTTATGAAGAATCTGAATGCAGGAGAAAATTTCAACAAACATCTCAAAAGGAGGAAACTCCATTAAATCCCAAGATATAGAGAAGGACAGAATCTCAAACAGAAAGATGTGGTATATCCTTGTATGCAGAAGGACAAGAAAATCAGTGGTACATTGACAATGGATGCTCAAAACACATGAAAAGTGACAAAGAAAAACTTCACTCATATAATGCCTTAGAAAAGGAAAAGAATGTATCATTTGGAAATGACACTCCTGCTATCATAAAAGGTAAAGGCTCTATTTTCTTGAAAGAAAATGTTAAATCTGGAAATGTTATGTATGTAGACGGTTTAAAACATAACTTGTTGAGTGTCAGTCAAATGTGTGATCAAGGAAATGAAGTGGTGTTTTGATCAAACAGATGTGTTGTTCATGAGCTTGATACAAAAGAGACCATGATCAAAGCTACAAGAACTCCAAACAAATTATACATACTCAAGGGAGGACACCAACAGTGCTATCTAAGCAAAAATGATGAAAACTAGCTGTGGCATAGAATATTGGGACATCTAAGCTTTTCTCAAATAAGAAAACATGCAGATTCAAGGTTGTTCGTGATCTTCTAAATATCAACATCCGAAAAAATACAATATGCAAACCATGTCAAATCGGCAAGCAAACCATAGTTCACTTCATTGAAAAAGAAGGGTTAGCCAATAAGCCTCTTGAACTTCTCCATACTAATTTATGCGGACCATCAAGGAAAAGGTCACCTCGTGGAGAAGAATACTTTATTTTGTTCATTGATGATTTTTCTAGAATGTGTTAGATACATCTTCTAAAGCATAAAGATGAAGCTTTTGAAAAGTTCTAAGCCTTTAAAGCTTTGGTTGAAAATGAATCAGATCGAACAATCAAATGCCTCAGATCTGATCGAGGAGGGGAATTTACCTCGGCTGAATTCTTTGATTTTTGTGAACAACATGGAATAAAAAGGAAATTCTCCACTGCAAGGACTCCTCAGCGAAATGGTGTGGTAGAAAGAATGAATAGAACAGTTCAACAAATGGCTCGAGATATACTAGATGAATTTGGAACTCCTGCAACCTTCCGCGGTGAAGCTACATTCGCTGCTGTAACTATTCTAAACCAAGCAAATGTTCAGGTAAACAACACTCAAACTCCACATGAACTTTGGTATGGTAAGAATCCTATTGTAAAGTACTTTAAAGTTTTTGGAAGCAAATGTTATATCAAAAGGACTGATGAAAAACTTGGTAAGTTTGAACCCAGAGTAGATGAAGGTATTCTTCTTGGTTATTCTTCCAAAAGTAAATGATATAAATGTTATAATAAAAGATTTGGAAAAATTGTTGAAAGCAATGATGTTGTTGTTGATGAAGCATGCAAAAATCCAAAACAGATAAAATCAACAGAAGATTATGACAATGAAGAAGATGGGGATTATTTTCCCACATCAAATCAAAATCATATTGAAGAATAAACCAATGAAGCACTTGAAGAAGAGATAATGGTAGAAGAAAAGACTCCGTCCATGTATGTTCAGAAAAACCATCCAGAAACTGAAATTTTAGGGGAAAAAGAGGCAAGTGTATAGACAAGAAGAACTATTACATGGACCTCAAGCTATATAGCATTACTATCCTCCACCAAACCTCAGAATGTAAAATATGCATGCAAAGATGAATGTTGGGTCAAAGCCATGGATGAAGAACTTGAGAAAATTGAAAAAAATGATACTTGGGAATTAGTTCCTAAACCTCATGCAGGGAAAATTTTAGGGGCTAATATTCGCCCATGGGCTAATTTTCTATACTTTTTCCCAAAAAAAGATTCGCTAATTTCCATTTTTTTGTAAAAATGATTCGCCCAAATTTTATAGAATGAAATTATTTTACCCCAAAAATCGTCAAAACATTATATAGACTATATAAAAATATTATAGATTTGAGTATTTTTACAAAAATATCTCCAAACATTTTATAGATTTCATATTATGAACTAGTGGGATTCGCCAAGGTTTCTAAACTTTAAGATAAATTTCCATCCTTAAAATTTTCCCTGACCTCATGATAAAAATATTATATGAACTAAATGGATATTCAAAAACAAGCTGAATGAAAATGGAGAAGTCATTAGAAACAAGGCCAGACTTGTTTGTAAAGGGTATGATCAATAAGAAAGTATAGATTTTGAAGAAACTTTTGCACCTATTGCCAGACTTGAAGCCATAAGGATGTTTCTTGCTCTTTATAGCTTTCAGAAATTCAAAGTATACCAAATGTATGTAAAATCAACCTTCCTGAATGGAGATTTAGAAGAAGAAGTTTATATTGAAAAAGTAGAAGGATTAATTCTTGGAAATGATGAAAAACTTGTATGAAAACTCAAAAAGGCCCTCTACGGTCTGAAAAAGGGTCCAAGGGCTTGGTATTACTGCCTTGACAAATATCTACACCAACAAGGTTTTAGAAAAGGTTCAACAGATAGCAATCTATATACAAAGATTGAAACTGGTAAATTGCTAAGTATTATTGTTTATGTTGATGATATCATTTTTGATAGCAATGAAGAATCTTTGAGTCAGAATTTTGCTTCAGTAATGCAGCAAGAATTTGAAATGTCCTTTCTTGGTGAACTTACCTATTTTCTTGGTCTACAATTTCAACAAAATAAAGATGGTATTTTTCTTTCACAAACCAAATATCTCAAAAATATCTTGAAAAGGTACGGAATGGAAGATTCTAAAGCTGTATGTACCCCAATTGTAACAGGATGCAGTCTCAGCCCAAATGATGAATCAACAGTAGTACATCATCCAACTTATAGATCCATGATTGACAGTCTGCTTTATCTAACAGGTCCCCAACCTGACATCATGCATGCAAAAGGAATAGTTGGAAGATTCCAAGCAAATCCAAAGGAATCACACCTTTCAGGTAGTCAAAATAATTTTCAAATATCTTCAAGGAACTTAGGGCTTTGGTTTATGGTATCCTAGAGATGCAGATCTTACTCTTCATGCATATACATATGCAGATTGGGCAGGAAGTGTTGATGTCGAAAAAAGCACTAGTGGTGGTGCATTCTATATGGGTTCTAGGTTAGTGTCTTGGTTCAGCAAGAAATAAAGTTCAGTTGCTTTATGTACAACTAAAGCAAAATATGTGGTTGCTACATCTTGCTGCACATAACTACTTTGGATGATGCAAACCTTACAAGACATTCAGATCACATGTACTCCACCCTTCTCCATTCTATGTGATAATACAAGTGCCATCAATATTTCAAAGAATCTAGTCATGCACTCCAAGACCAAGCACATACCCACCAAATACCATTTTCTACATTAACAAGTGCTTGAAAAAAAGGTAAAACTGGAGTATGTTCTCTCCAAAGAACATGTTGCTAATATATTAACTAAACCACCGTCCAGAGAAAAAATTGAATATCTCAGACAAAAGCTGGGAGTAGTTGTTGCATCATCCTGCTGATCAAATCCAATTTTTCAAAGAAAGCTTATTATACGCGTGTTTCATGAAGTATAGTCACGTACACACACGGGTTTCTATAGGTCAAGGAGCGTATATGTTTTTTCAGACAAGAAAAACAATGGGGCAAGCTTTGATATGGGTGCTCTGTCTAATGATTATAGTCTATTGATATGCTTTGTTCATTAATTTTTATCTAACTGAAAAAGAAGCCTTGATCATTGACTTATTAACAATGTACAGGTAGCGCTGGTTCAAGTGGAGCATTAGCCTTCACTTGCATTCTGTATTGTTGGCATTATGGTTGCTGAGTCTAGCTATGGCTTTAGATATGTATATCTTTTGTTGCTTAAGTCATGTAAAAGTCTAGGGTGTGATATATCTTCTCATACATTTGAATGAGTCCTATTGGACAAATGATGTAATTTGTATCCCCACTTTGCATGGGATGGATGATGTAATTATATTTCTGTCATGTATAAACAATTGGTATATCCCCACTCGATTGGGTGGATGAGTCAATTTTGGTATATCACCCCACTTGGTTGGGAGATGGATGTATGTATGCACCATTGGTGATAGGAAGGTCATACTCACACAGATGAGTTATAGAGTCACGTTATTCTTTTGGAGAATATTTTTGTAGACTCTGCTTGTGCTCAGGGGCAGCATGGATAGTTCCAGTGCATCTCAGCATGTACAAAGGGGAGCTCAATAAGAGAATTCAACATGTATTCAGGGGGAGCATGAACAACATAGGAGAGATAATATCTTTGTCTACCCTTTACCCTTGACGTCAAAGGGGGAGAGTGTCTTGGTGTTGTTGTTGCCATCAAATCCAAAGTGGGAGATTGTTGGCATTATGATACAGGTGTTGTCCTTGATGGCAACTCACTCAGATGAAATTTCACAGTGTAGCAGGTCAACAACAAAGGATTACAGATCAGACTCCAAAGAATGAAGAAAGAGAGGTATACACGGGTTCACTTTGTCCAAGGCGCATTTACATGCAGTTTAACAGAACAAAAGTAGTGTATAATGTATTCACGCACTTTCATGGGAGGAAAAGTGCATACATTTTGGAAAACCAAGTTTTTTTGTCCAAGATATTTGATCCAAGGTAATTTGGTCCAAGGTAATTGGTCCAAGGTATTGACCCTAAGGTATTGGGTCCAAGGTATTGGTCCTAAGTGGTTTTGGTCCAAGGTATTGAGAAAGGCCTAAGAGTATATAAGGAGGAGAAGATCATTAGTCCATGGTGTGCAAGCAATGAGATTCTAAGGAATACTTCTATATGAAGTATATATTATGTTGCAGGGTTATTTTTGGGACTGGATCTGAAATATTCATGTGCACCTTGAGTTCAACATTAGATCAGGAATCATGAGACTTGAAATAACATATTCTTGAATGATCTGATATTGGTTGAGACCAAATCTGATGTTTTGTGCCTGTTCTATTTGTTATCTATCATGATCTGGGTTTGTCTGAAGTCCAAAATTGCAGCAAAGTTCTGAGTCAAAATTTGCAGATTTGTATGCACGTTCGTCTCAGCCAAATGGCGCATATATGCAGGTTTGACTCTTTCAAGTAGCGTATACAAAAAGAAAAGCTTATTTTCAGATCTGACTGATCTATCTAATCAAATTCTATTGTTTTACTGCTGTCTGTCAATGAAGTCTTCTTAGATCTAAACATAGAACTGTTGGATAAGGAAATTGAGTGTAATTGATTGATTGATTGAGAAGGAAGGGTGATCCTTGTTTCTATTTGTTTTGAACTCTGTAACATGATAATAGATCTTCAGAATGTCACTGATTGGTACAGTCTGTGGTTCATAAGTTTATGATTCAATATCTTTAGAGATATACGCAGGTTGGGTTAAAGGAAGTAGCGCATACACGCAGGTTGGGTTCAACCAAGTAGGTTATACACTCTAATGCATAATTTTTGAGGTTACAACTGGTTCTGGATGATGATGCAGGGTTATGGGTTCAATAGAGTATTTTGGTGTCAATGATATGATTGTTCAGATTATCTGAATATTGGTTGATGTTGTTTAAGTTTAAAAGACTTTGATGGGTCCAGTATGAAAATTTGATGAAACATGGCCTTCAGCTTGTGGTGTTGTGATCCAGGAGTATCCAGTCTAAAAATTCATGAAACCCGGTCCCTGGTGGAAGAGTGGAATTTTCTGTAGGCTGGCACCTATGTACTAGTAAACATATTGGCTTGTACAAGAGCTAGGGGGTTGTAGCTCCCTTCTAGTAGAAGCTGGAAAACAAGAGAAGGCTGTAACCTTCTGCAGGTAGAAGCCTGCATACTAGTATGAGTCTGCACCAATACAAGATTGTAAATATATTTTTTTATTATTAAAAGAAGACAGAGATGATAACAACAGGTAGTTTTTACCCACATTGGGTTTCCACCTTAAATCTTGGTGTTCATGTGTGTTGCTTATGTGTGATGCTTTATTCTGCTTTTACTGCACTATAATAAATCTCTGATATACTAGTTTAAGCTCAACACATGATAAACTATCTAAATCACAAGTTATCTGCATATATATTTGTTTCTTTAAGCACTGTCACGTGTACACGCTAGTTCACTTCACTGAAGTAGTGTATATAAATCTATTTTGGAAATAAAATTATTAATGTGCTAATACTGATTCACCCCCCTCTTAGTATTATTTCCAAAAAACTAAACCTAACTTAACCCTATTTATCACATGTGATGTTTTAAACTAATTAAGCATGGAGTCTTATCTAGGGAGTATTAATTATTATGTGCATGTGTGTATATAAAAGAACTCATTTTTTAATCTTTTTGTTTTATAAATGAAAATGCTAATCCTCACTTGTTCTTTGGATGGGGAGACAAGTATGGAGGAAGAGGGTTAAAATGGTCTTTATGGCATGGAGGTCAAGTAGAGGCCTAATCCCAGCTTCAATGATGATTTTTCTCAATTCGGGCTCAAAACAGGCTACTGTAAGATTTCCTACAAGATGTACTAGTTCTCCTACAGGATCCCCTGTTTTACTATAAGATGTTATAGATTTATTATATGAAATTATAATTCATTGAATGACCAAGGAAATAAAATCAAAATTGGATGGGATTTTTTTTATTATTGTCTAGGATGTCTCAGGTCTCCATTCCAGGTGGGATCACTCAAAGCAAATTTTGTTTACCCATGCTAAAATAGCATAAAATTACTAGTCTAAAAATCAGAAATTTGAAAACTAGTGAGATAGTAAATCCATAAAATGCCCAACCTAATCAAGTGAAAATGGAATGGGGTAAATTTTTGTAGGTTTTAACCCCATGCAGAAATTACTTGCATACGAATTCTAAATCACAAGAAAAATAAAAATGTGAGAGCATAACGCATAAAACACATATACACAGAGACTTCCCACTGGATCCCAAAATCGTGACTACCATCTTGATTTTTCATTATGTTCCTTTCAATGATATAGTACATATTTATACATGCCGAAGCATCCAATGCCATGGACTGAAAACCATCGCGTCCAAAACCATGGACCGAAAACCATAGGTAGGTTCGCCCAACCTAATATAGGGTCCAATTTTTTTTTTCTCGGGGCACTGCCCCAGACCTCGTAGAGGGGGCTACCTACCCCCCTCAAACCCCCCAGACAGGGGGTCTGCCGCCCCCTCTATGACCCCCCCACTGCGCAATCGATGCAACGAAGGGGGGCTCCACCCCCCAGTTCACTACGTAGGTTAGTCGTGGAAAGAATATAACACAACCCAACAATCTCCCACTTGTTGTTTACTTTCCACAGGAGAGCTTAGTCTTTTTTCCAACCTTGAAATGCCCATTGTTTCTCTACACCAAGAGAACTTCTCAGAGCTCACAGATTTTATCAATGCATCTGCAGTATTCTTCAAAGTGTCCACCTTTACCAACAACACCTTTTTGTCTTCTATCATATCCCTCACAAAGTGATACTGAACATCAATGTGCTTTGTCTTTGAATGATAAGCAGGGTTCTTTGCGAAGAAAATTGCACTTTGGCTATCACAGTCTATCCTTATATCTCCCTATACTAACCCCATACTTGAACACAATGTCCACAACCAAATTGATTCCTTGCTTGCATGAGTGGTTGCCATGTATTCTGCCTCTGTAGTTGATAGTGCCACTACAGATTGTTTTTTACTCATCCAACTGACTGCACCTCCAAATAGGTTAAACACATACCCACTCGTAGATCTTCTCTGATCCAGATCTCCAGACCAGTCTGCATCAACAAAGCCATGAATATCCAACACTCTATCCAATCCTGGTCTTCCTTGGTAGCACAAACCATAACCGCTAGTGCCATGCAAATACTTGAAAACCTGCTTCACTGTTGTCCAGTGCTCCTTCCCTGGTTTTGACATAAACCTACTTAATACTCCCACTGCATGTGCAATGTCTGGTCTAGTACAGACCATTGCATACATCAAGCTACTGACTGCACTTGCAATATGAAATGGGAACATGTCCCTTTCCTCTTCTTGTGTCTTGGGAAACACTGTTCAGGGAGATTTAACCTCACACCGCTACAAAGAAATATGAACCTTCATTCACCGGTTTTTATACTATCCTGCATATTAAACCATCTGGCAGTAATTGTCTTGACATACTTCCTCTGGTTTAACCAGAGCTTCCGTCTTGCTCGATCTCCTTTTAAATTCCATGCCCAAAATATAGTTTGTAGCACCGAGATCTTTCATGTCAAATTTGGAGGACAATTGGGTCTTCAAATCCTGGATAATTTCTTTGTCATTTCCAACCAGCAACATATCATCCACATACAAGACCAGATAAATAATACGGTCACCAATTAATTTAACATACACATAGTGATATGATTTGCTTTTGGTGAAGCCAAGCCCCCGTATAAATGTATCAAATTTTTGATACCACATCCTTGGTTAATGTTTTAACCCATACAGAGACTTCTTTAACTTGCATACCAGTTCTTTCTTACGCTTCACTGCAAAGCCTTCAGGTTGCTTCATGTATATTTCCTCTTCCAAATCCCCATGAAGAAATGTTGTCTTCACATCCATCGGTTCTACCTCAAAATCAAAAGCAGCAGCAATAGATAAAAGTAATCTAATAGAAGTTACCTTGGCAACAAGAGAAAAAATATCACCAAAAGCAATTCTCGGCATCTGGGAATAACCTTTTGCTACCAACCGAGCTTTGTATTTCTCCACCTTCCCTTCTATATTTGTCTTCTTCTTGAACACCCATTTGTTGCCAATGGGTTTCCTTCCAGCTAGCAACTCCACCAGATCCCAAGCCTCATTTTTGTGCAAAGATGCCATTTCATCAACCATGGCCTCTTTCCAGAGTTTTCCATCCTCTGAATCACTGCTTCCTTCACAGTTTTGGGATCATCATCAGTAACAGACAAAGAAAAGTTTGAACAGAAAGCAGATGGACGATACCTTTCTGGCTGCCTTCTTTCTTGAGTTTATCTTCTCACAGCCGGAGTTTGTGGCTCTTCATCTTCTGATTCCTCCTCTGCTACAGAGTCTGATTTTTCCTCCTTTAGTTCAAACTCTATCTTCACAGGTTCCTTTGGTTGGACTTCATGTTTAATAACATCTTTCACCTCTCTGAACACCACATCTCGACTGTACACAACCTTCCTGTTTACTGGGTTCCAAAGCTTATAACCCTTTAAACCATCCTTATACCCAATAAAGATGCACTTTTCAGATTTACTATCCACTGGTTCGTTTCTCCCTTTGGAACATGTACATAGCATCACATCCAAATACCCGTCAGAGTGAAAGACACGGGTTTCTTACTAGTCCAATACTTCTTGTGGAGTCTTATTCCTCCAACGATGAAGAAGG